>JAGKTI010003795.1:0-10338 GCA_018397915.1 Birgus latro
ATATATATATATATTTTTTTAATGCACGGAAGAAGGAACCAAAGGCCTGAAGCCCACAAGTTTGTTCCAAGTAAAAAATAAAGACAAAATAACAGACTCCTCAGACCACTTAACTAGGTTTTACTAATTATTTCTGTTACTGTGATGTCGAGTTCATGTTAAAGTGAACCTGGTGGACTGCAAGTTGAAGTTGTCCTTCCCTTGCAGTTCTCCATCCTTCTTTCACGGGGTAGAGAGGGAGCTGGGAAGCATATGAACAACCAGGCAGCAGAGCAACCCAGTTATATCAGTGCCAGTACATAAAGGTGTCCCTCTCTACCACCATTATTCAACGCTGTAGGATGTATTGATATTTATGCTTGCAGTGTATAGAGGGTTATTTTATCAATGAAATTCCATGTTTGTATATATTTTGGTGGAGGTGGAAGGCTCTCATTCACACCAGCAACTGTGTCCACAGTAATACAGCCTACATAAATATAATCAAATATCCTTAAATACTTTTTTGAATCATCATTATTTTAAACAATGTGGTGGTGGACGAAGGGTCTCACTCAGGACAGCAAACCATGGTCACACCAGAACTGTCAACAAAAATATAATTATATTTCTTGAAATACTTGCATCATTATTATTATCATTATTATTATATGATTAAGGAATCTGACAACAGACAGATGGATATTATGATTATTATTTGACGTTACTTTCACATTATTATTACTATCATTATTACCATCACTATTTGCCATTAACTTCACCTTATAATATTACTCATCTTCCTTCAATGCATTCACTCAATATGCCCTAGAACTTATTATATTCATCTACCCCTTTCCTTACATTCTTATTTGCTGGTGCATATGTAAACATTAATATACAGTTATCTGCTCCCATTCACATAAAGTTACTGGACTGAGTATATCTTTAATCACTTCCCCATTTTTCTGATATATGTGGATGCCTTCACGTGGTGGCATCACTGTACAGTGACCAGTTGGCTCCATTCCCTGGTTGTGCAAGTGTCCCTCAACTCCTCCCTTCCCCATGAAAGGAGGATGGTGAACTACAGGACGAAGGCAACTTCAGCCTGCAGTACTCCAAGTTTACTTTTAGATGAGCTTGGGGCTTCTACTACTACTACTATACTCTACTACTACTACTACAACAATTAGAAAGTTTTTGTAATTCATATAAATTAACAATATATGATAACTTAAATCAATTCTACATCTCTCCACAATTCTACATTCATCCACACTACAAGAAAATGCACCAAACCACACTTCACTCCAGTTATCTGCACCACTACATATACTGCACTATAATTCACACCTGCACAAAATCCATCACACCACTTCACTCAGACTAAACTCAACACACCACTGTCAGCCACACCACACCACATAATTGCACTGGTGGTTATGAGGAGCCTACTTGGGAGGTGCTGACTACCTACCCTGGGTGGAGTGAAGCTACTGTGACATCCACCCAGGAGCCCAGCCTCCTATTTCCCTGCACCAGGACATGGAGAAGGGTCCTTGTCCAACCCTGGTTAGGTGCTCTCTACAATATGGGGGTGCCGGTTCCCTGCCTGGTGTATGTAATGTACTGTACCTGTAGGACGGCCCCACAGAAGTAGTTGCTTACCTGTGGTTGAACTGTAGGACGGCACAAAAGCAGATGTTTACCTATAGTCAGTAGGTTTGCTTGGCCAGACAGACCAGAGTTAAACAACAATGACAGCAACATAACTGCACACAGCCAGCACACCACACTGTACCACAGAACAGTACAGAATACCACACTGCACTACACTACAGAACACTCACCCATCCTGTCCACATCCGAATGCCTCAACAAACTGTCTGATGGTCAGCAATTTTAAGGGTTCGTCCAGTTTATCAGGACAGCTGGTGAAAGGAACACAGTATCCAGATTGCACTGCTATAGTCCCACACTTCTCAGTTCCTGTTTGTCATGAAAAGGTGAATTGTTATCATTATTATTACAGTTCAAGTATTTTCTCTTATCATCATATCACTGTAATAAAGAGGCCAGATCATGTCCTTACAATGTTTCATCATTTACACCCCTAAAAATCTCACCACCATCATCATCATAATACCATGACCAGATTACATCCCTATAGTCCTACACTGCTTAGCTTCCTCACTGCTACTGTAAAGGAAATATACTGTGGTTATTATCTCATTCCTCAGCATAACAGTGCAGTGACCTGACTATGAGTTGTATTATACATGGATTTGGAGACACTAACACCTCTTGGTTAGAGATTTTTTCTGCCTATTACACCTCAGTATTTTGTGCTCCATCGATGCACACTATATCGAGTGATATGACAGGGGGACAGGATGACACAGAGGCAAATTGTTTGTGGCCACCTCTGAAGGGATTAAGGCACCTGGCAATAGATAGATAGATATACAGTATAGACAGACAGATGGACAGACAGACAGATATAAAATGATATAAGTAACATGCAACAGAATGCTAAGGTGGAATATGCAGAGTAAATTGCTAAAAATCTTTTTATGCCATTTGAGATGATCTTGCATCTCTACTTTATTGCATCAGTATCTTCCTGCTTTGGGTATACATTTCATAATGGATGAGTTTTATGATGATGGTTCCTATCTTGAGATTTTTTCCTTTAACTCTCTCTCTCTCTCTCTTTTTTACTGTGAGACATATTCCATTATCCCCCCCAGTTTTCCTCACCTGCAAGTGGAGTGAGATAGAATTCAGAAAGAAAGTAAAAAGAAAGAGTATAATAATGGGAGAATCAATCAAAAGCAGGTACAATGAAATGGTCCACTAACCCATTCATTCACCATTCAAGCCCACAGAATCCTGCCTCCACCTCATATGTACACCTTTCCACAAGTGGTTTCATATTTACATGTCAAAAAGTGTTAATCCAATGATTAAGTTTAAAAGGGGCACCACATCCTTTCCCACAAGTTAAAATCCTCTGCAGATAACAAAACTAAAATAAAAAATACATCAGACTAGAGTTTAAAATTAGTATCTATTGCCAGACGTCTTAATCCCGTAAGGGAAGGCCACAAACAAATTACCTCCAAGTCACCCAGTCCCCCTCCATACTGCCCACCTCCCAGCTCACACACCCCTCTCTCATATACCTCAGCATTCCATCCCTCCATCTCATCCTTAGAGATATAGCAAATAGACAAATAAACTGCAGACAAATAGAGAGAACTTTAGCAGATGGGGGCCAGATACTCAATTAACCCCTCCACTGTCAAAAAGGAGGAGGATGAACTGCAGGAAAACTGCAACTTCAGCCAGCAGTCCACTGGGTTCACATTCATATAAACCTGGAGCTGTGACGACTACTACTACAACTATAATATTGCACAGGTATTAATCTACTAATTCTTGCTATCTCCAGAGTGTTTTATTCAACCCGGAAAGATCTCTCATATTCATGGGGTTAATGACGGCTATACCTAACTCTTCCAGTCCAAAAAGTCTCCCATAAGCTACAGAAAATCATCAGGTGGTGGTGGAGGTAGCAGCAGTCACAACAGTAGTGGTAGTAGTAGTAGTAGTAGTAGTAGTAGTAGTAGTAGTAGTAGTAGTAGTAGTAGTAGTAGTAGTAGCAGCAGTAATAGCAGTAGTAGCAGTAGCAGTAATAGCAGCAGTAGTAGTAGTAGTAGTAGTCATTGCAACCCTAAGCTCATCTGGACTTGAACCCAGTGGACTGCAGGCTGAAGCTGTTCTTTTCCTACAGTCCGCCATCCTTATATCCTCCTTTTGGGAGATAAGCAGGAAGCTGAGGTGTTTGAATAACCAGACAGCAGTTACCCAGCTATACCAGTGCCACCACGTGAAGGCATCCCTCACCAGGATACATCAGACTGTACCATTAAAAAAAAATAGTAACACAGTAATAATAATAATAATAATGTAATAATAATCTATCTATCTATCTATTGCCAGACGCCTCAATCCCGAACGGGGTGGCCACAAACAAATCGCCTCCATGTCACTCTGTCCCCTGCCATTCCACTACCACGCTCCCAACTCACACCCCCCTCTCTCATATACCTCTCCACTCCATCCCTCCATCTCATCTTCGGCCTCCCCCTCCCTCTCGCCCCCTCCACCTCACTCACATACACTCTCCTTGTCAATCTTTCACTCTCCATCCTCTCCACATGCCCAAACCACCTTAACGTGTTTCTCCTAACGCTTCCCATCACGTCCTCAACCACACCACAACGCTCCTTCACTTCCTCATTTGTTAGTCTGTCTCTCCATGTGACTCCACATGCTCCTCTCAAATAACTCATTTCCACTGCTCTCACTCTTGACTTCTGTCCTTCCAACAGGGTCCAAGCTTCACTTCCATATGTCAGAGTTGGTATCACAATACTGTCATGTAACAACTTTTTCACTTCCATGCTCACCTCCCTGTTTCTTATCACTGCTTTCAACGAACCAGCAACCTTCCTTCCCTGCTGTACCCTTTCGAGCACTTCACCCTCCAGACTACCATCCTTACTCATCACACTGCCCAAGTACTTAAATTCACTCACATTCTCCATTTCCTTCCCATCCAATCTCACTGTACACTCACTGGCTTCACTTCTCTCGAAGACCATCACTTTACTCTTCCCCACATTCACCTTTAGATTCCGTTTCTTACACACTCTCCCAAACTCATCTACCAAGCCTTGCAGCTCCCCTTCGTCTTCACTCAACAACACAGTATCATCTGCAAACAACAGTACAGGTAGTTTCCAAACACTGCCCTCTCTCACTAGGGCCGCTCCAACATCCACTGCCCGACCTTGTATCTCTTTTATAACCCCATCCATATACAGATTGAACAACCATGGAGACATGACACATCCTTGTTTCAATCCAACCTTCAAATGGAAAGATTCACTCAGTTTGCCATCCACACGCACTGCAGCCTTAGCACCCTCATACATAATAATAATAATAATAATAATGTAATAATAATAATAATAATAATAATAATGATGATGTAATAATAATAATACAGTAATAATCATCATTCATTCATCATCCAATCCTACGTTGCCCCATGAGGAACGTAGGAGCCCGGGTTACACAAGTTGGTCATGACATTTAAGATGACAGTGACCAGCCTCACTCATCCCTGAGTGGCATTACGTAAGCAATACACCCCAACCACCCCTTGGATATAAACCTTCACCGGCTCAATCCGATTGGAGCGCCATAATCACCCACTAAACCACCAGGCGCCAAAATTTGGTTATAAGGTTACCAGCCAGCGTAGTATATGGTTTCCTGGTGTACAGGAAACCATTTGGCTTGTCACTCACTGTAGAGTCACCCACAGGCAAAAGGAAGAGGAAAGAATGAAGGAAAGAAAGACAGAAGAGGAAGTGTAAAGTCACCCATAGGCAGAAGGATGAGGAAAGAAAGAAAGAAGAGGATGGAAGGAAAAAAGGATGGAGGAAAGGAAAGGGCAGACATCAGAGAGCAGCACTACTTCGAGTGGGTGGATGGTGAGCACCCCCACCTACCACAATAATAATAATAATAACAACAACAATATCAACATCATCATAACTATAATAATAATAATAATAATAATCATACACCTTACTCTAAAAAAAACTGACAGGTGCTCTCTCATCTTACCTGGGGGAAATGCTGTTTTAGCTGTAATGGAAAAAGGATATTTATTTTAGTATCCCACAAAAGGAATAATAAAATGAACTTGACAGAAAAAGCAGATGAGGTAGGGAAGATGAGGAACGAGGAGAGAAGTAGTAGGAGGAAGAGCAGACAGAAGAAAGGAAGAAGGTGGAAGAGAAGGAGGAAAAACAGACAGAAGAAGAAAGGAAGAAGGAAGAAGTGGAAGAAAAGAAATTAAGAGGAAAACAGGAACATAGCAATTTTGTTCTATACATTATGGAAGCAGGAACCTACTGTAGTGATGTAGTCCATAACTGCAGACTTTATTTCTTTACATCTTCCCCCCCCTCATTTTTTTTTTTAGGGGGGTTACTAACATATAATTAACTTTGCTACTGATTTTATTTTTTTCATTAGCCAAAAAATTGATGCTCCATCAGGATCATATAGACCTGGGACTATACTACACTGTCTTGACATTTAAGGTGAGAGTAATCAGTCCCCATCCCCATGAGGTACTGTGTCATCATCTTTACAACTTCTCAAATGTAAACCCCTTTGGTTACATCAGCTGGGCAATCATAACTCACTAAACCACCAGGCATCTATAAGGTCATTTGGTTATTAGGTACTCAACATAGTACATTAATGTCTATTTTCTAACACCATAACACCATTTCCACAGCTGAACCACACACTAACACCTATCTTTGATACTGTATTTTTTATTCTGGCCATGATTCTTTCCCCACACCTAGCATGAGGCATAAGGCACCCTCACTATGCCTCTGACTCTGACTTGCAGGCCGAGGGCACTGGCAAACCTGTCCAGCTGAGACTGATCTGCCACTCCCTACCACTGAATTCATTTTCTCTCACCACATCCAGGAACACGTGACATCCATCAGCAGCAGTGTTCGGCAACTTATTTGTTCTCAGCCTATGGTAATATTGAAAGAATCACTACTAGAGAACCGATTCTACTGTAGCTCATCAGAATAGAAGAAACCGTTTCTTAGATCAACTGTTTCCATTTCAACTTCTCTCCCTCTCTCAGCAAAAGACTGACTGTTCTCCAGCTCTACTCCTCTCTCTCTCTCTGTCAGTCTTAATATTTCTCCTTCTCTGGCTGTCTCATCTCTCCCACTAGAAGTCATACCTTTACTTCTTTCTCAATATCTACTTTGTCATAACTTTACTTATCACTACTTTCTCTCCTCTCTTACCTACTACAGTGACCTTCTTTGACCTGGACAGGCTATTGCGACCCAAAATATTACACGTCCACTGTCCGTTGTGTTCCTTTGCAGCCACGTCTATCACGATGCCACACTCATTACCGTAGGCCTCCAGTGGTTTACCCACGCCCGTCACCTGCCCTTTGTACACATCCTCATAAACCTGTGACCAATACAGCTAAATCAGTTGTTGCTGGTGTTGTAAATCCAGGGTCACCTGCATGTGAACCCTGTGGACTGCAGGTTGACCTATTCATTCTCCTTAGTCCACCATCATCCTCTAAATTAGTTGCTGTTGTGGGTCTAGACTCATCTGGATGTGAATCTGGTAGACTGCAGGTTGTCTTCTCTTACGATTCATCGTCGTCTCTGAAGGACAGGGAGGGAATTGCGGGATGACTGTGTAACCAGAGGAGGTGCCCAGGTGTGTCACTGCCATCATGTTAAGGCATCCCTCCCCAGCTCATTAAATTGACTTATTATGCATGCTACCATAGTCAGTATAAAAAAAATACACATGGAACAGACAAGAGAATAACGAGATATGATAATGATAATACAGTAATAATAACAACAACAATAATATTAATAACAATAATAATAATAATACAGTAATAATAATAATCAGGAAAAGGTGCCAGAAAGCCTCCCAAATGTATAAGACGATAAAACCAGGTGCAATAAGAGGCTCCATAACACCTATTCCTTAGTGATTTATTATGCATATAATACTGTTATTTAAGAATCTCTTATATGGCATTTATATATATCTACTTGTGATGTAGTTTGCCTCAGATGTGTACATGGGGATAAAAAGGTGTACAGTAATATGCAAATAAGCCACTCAGTACTGTACAAGATAAATAGGTGTACAGTAAAATGCACATGTCACTCAATAATGTGCAAGAGGACAAAAAGTTGTACAGTACTATGCAAACAAATCACTAAGGAAGAGGTGCTGGTAAGCATCATAGCAATTTATCTTAACTATTACGTCAGTATTTTCCTCCATAATTATAATATTCTTTTAATACTAACACAACAGCATAAACAGTTAATAAACAAGATAATATATGTAAATACAGAAATAGCAAGGTGGGAAAAATGTGCTAGAAAACATGGAGAATACCCTAAGCCTATCTATCTATCTATCTACAGCCTGGCACCACCATGTCACCCTGTCCCTTGCCATTTTGCTGCCCTCCCCCAACTTACACCCCCCCTCTCTCATATACAGTAAAAGCTTGATATGACGACCGCGGGATAAAACGGAACAACTTTTTTCCATAAGGTACTCGCAACATACCGGAAGTTTTCTGTTCTGTCATGAGGCGTCAGGTTTCCTTAATGGAAACAAGCCAGTTTGTGGGTTCTGACTGCTCTGTTTGTATCATTATGACTAGCACAGGCAGCATGTGTGTGTAACAAAAGAAGCTACAGTATTTAGTAGCAACTGTGTAGGCTTCAGGTCATGAGTTAGGGGGAAGATATGGGAAAAATCACAAATTTCCGGAAAATTCCATTCCATCTATGGTTTTGAAAAGAAGGCTTGAAAAAGTGGAATATTTGATAAAACAGAATAGGGGTGGACTGAATTAGCCGGTTATATCAAGCTTTTCCTGTACCTCTCTACTTCATCCATTCATCTCATCCATGGTCTCCCCCTCCCTCTGCCCCCCCCTTCCACCTCACTCACATACACTCCTAGTCAGTCTCTCCCCCAACTTAAACCCCCCTCTCTCAATCTATCTATTCCCTCCCTCCTATGACTCACGTTATATGTAGTGCCGTCAGGTCCCCGCCACTCACAGCCGTCATAGTCGCCATAGATACCACATTTTAAATCTAGTGGTGACCCAGCATCAACTGTCAGAGCAGTGCCGTTGAAGATCTGCCAAACTACCGGCACTTGTACCTCTGTAATGGAAAAGTAATTGTGGGCCTTAGTTCTATACTCTGTTCACATTAACTAAGCATAAAATCATCATCGCCCCATCTTGAGTGCTTGGCTGTAACAAAAGATTAACACTAGAATAGAAGATGGTGTTAATTACTAAAAACAGATATGGAAAGGATGCAGGGCCATAGTACTGTATTATTTTGCTAGTGATCTATAGGAAATAGGCTACAACCAGATGAAAATCTCCCCTAATGCAAGGTAAATGAATCATAGTTGGCTTCTGATTTCTTTAACACCTCTTCCTTAGCTATTTAATCTACTTATACACCTCACTGTTCTCTTGTATGTTATTGAAATATGTATTTTTAAATACTGATATAGATTGGGTAGATTATACAGAAATTATAGCATCATATGCGATATACAGTACACTGGTAAGACTGTGGTGCAAGAGCCTTCTAAACTCGAGAACATTTGGTCACATGCACCAACTTCATGCATATGTAAAGATGCATAAAAGTTCCCAAACACACCACAACCCATGTGCACCCCCCCCACCACCACTCCCTCTCTAAGAAATTCAGAAGTAGGGTTACTATGTGCATGTGACGGACAACTCTAGCATAAACCGCATTCTATTCTACCTAGCTGAATAACAGCCAGTGTGAATAGTCACTATTAGCCCTTTCATGGTTGGGATGATTCTTTATATTCTACTCAAGCTAAAGCCAAACGATTTATTCGTCACTCACAGTGTTAATACATATAAATCTCACAATCAACTGCAATAAGCACGTTTGTTTAAGCTGAGATTCCTTGCTCCTTTTAGTTCAGTTAACAATCAAGTGTTGTCATAATGAAGGGATAATTTGACTAGCGATCAAGGAGACACTTGTCTCATAAATAAGACTACCGAATTTCACGCGGCTCGAAGTTATGGTAGCGATCTATCATAGCTGGCATCCGATTAACTAGTAACTAAGGAGCCTCACTCATATTTCATAACTAAGGCTAATAGATTTCACGCAGCCACAACTTAATACTCGAGTTATGGGAGTGGTCTAGTTGTGTCAGAAGAAAAAGAAACACAAAAGATGCAACCACTACTCCCTCGTTTCCCGGGAGAGGACAAACCGATGACGTCAGACCACGATCCGTATTTTTAAACGCCAATACAGTTGTGTATAAGATTAAGATTGCTTGTGTATGCTTTTTTCTTTACACACACAACCAGCACTTAACAATCAAATCAGAGTGCATATTGCGGTGAAGAAATACTGTACAAGCTAACAAAATTTCTGTATAGTAACCACTGCTTAATTCTTTATAAATACAGACAGACTGGTAGTGGAAAATCCCAAAGTACTTTGGAAATTCCGACGTGTAGGGTAAGTCGCGGGGTTTGGTAACTTTAATTACTTCAAAATTACAGCCAGGGGCAAAAGTTCACCTAATTCATGCTTGAAAAAGTATATTCTATGTTGATTACCGCCAGCCCTTACCGTCTTCAGTTCGATG
>JAGKTI010003795.1:15314-35233 GCA_018397915.1 Birgus latro
GGAACCGAATGGAAAGGTGAAGGGTGGAATCATCAGCATATGAGTGGATAGGGTTAGATGTACAGCTTAGAAGGTCATTGATGAATAAAAGGAAGAGAGTAGGTGATAGGACAGAACCCTGAGGAACACCACTGTTGATAGGTCTAGGAGAGGAACGATGGCCGTCTACAACAGCGGCTATAGAACGACCAGAAAGGAAGCTAGAGATGAAGGCACAGATAGAAGGATAGAAACCGTAGGAGGGCAGTTTGGAAATTAAAGATTTATGCCAGACTCGATCGAAAGCCTTTGAGATGTCAAGTGCAATGACAAAGCTTTCGCCAAAGTCCCGAAAGGAGGATGACCAAGAGTCTGAAAGGTAGGTGAGAAGATCGCCAGTGGAGCGTCCCTGACGGAACCCATACCGATGATCAGAAAGAAGGTTGTGACAGGAAAGGTGCTTTAAAATTTTTCTGTTAAGAATTGACTCGAAAACTTTTGATACACAGGATGTTAAAGCAATTGGACGATAGTTAGAGGGTTGGGAATGGTCACCCTTCTTTGGGACTGGCTGAATGAGAGCAAACTTCCAGCAAGAAGGAAAGGTACAAGTTGAGAGACAAAGGCGAAAGAGTTTACCTAGGCAGGGTGTAAGCACAGAAGCACAGTTTTTGAGTCACAAAGAAGTGCTATGGGTGGGACGTATGGCCACGGTAATGTATTATTCTGTCACCAAGCTGTAGCAAAAGATTAACAATAAAGCAAAAAAGTAGGTGCTACGAAAAGGACATGTGATGCAATATTAGATCATTCTTCCATTATGCTGTAACAAAAGAATAACAGTAGAATATGATGCCAGTTATGAAGCAGCCATCCGACAACAGCCTGGAAAAATTGTGGGACTGGGAGTTGAGCACAGAACTAAAATACTTTAGTAAATGTACAAACTATGAGATCACATAGTACACCCTTGCTTTATCTTCATCATCATCATCATCCCTTGCATTACCTTTATCATAACCATCACCATTCTCACCAAATTCCCACATCATGGAAGTGGGTAAGATCTAGAAGCTGTAACAGTAGTAACTGCAACCCTAATCTGATCTGGACATGAACACAGTGGACTGCAGGCTGAAGCTGCCCTTTTCCTGCAGTCCACCATCTTTCTTTTGGAGGACAGGAAGGGGACTAAAGGATGTTTGTAGCTAAGCTGAGGCAGTTCCACTGCCTGGTCATACTGATCCCATCATGTGAAGGGGTCTCTCTCCAGTACAGGGTAAGAACTACAAATAAGAAAATGAACCCCTTCCTCCCCTAAAAAAATAAATAAATAAATAAATACACGAACAGTAAATAATAATAATATAAAAAATCTTGGTTTAATGTACCTCGATAGACCGGATATCAGATTTAATGGACACTACACAGCCACCTGACTTCAATTAGCTATAACAAAATTCGTTAAAAGGGGTGCAGTGGGCCATATGTTTCATGAAGTGGTGCAATGACAAGGATGTGAAATAAACTGCAAAAGGGCAAAATTATGGGTTGTTAGTATAAAATGGGTATACTGTAGTGTTCATTTCTAGTACTAGAATAAGCAATTGTATTCATTTATTTTCAAATATGTGCTTGAAATCCCACATCAAGGGGTACTGTTGGATATAAAGGATTTTTGGCTTTATCGGAGCAGGGTTCCCCCCAATCAGTCCATTTAAGAAAAAGGGCAACTACTGACATAGTACATACATCCATTCCCTCATCATACACACTGTAGAAACTGCTTTACATTTAAAAAAAAAAAAAAAAATCTCATCAGCCAAGATATACAGAATACTGTATAAACGTTTGATCATCTTTATCAAAACTACAAAACATTTACAACTCTGATGACTTCATTTCATCATCATCACCCTACTTCCATTACACTACATCACTATAATTATGGTGAGTTGGATCCAGATACAGGTACAAAGACAAGTGTGATGTGTGGGATGGTACGGTTGTTTTGTGTGGCATGGTTTGGGCAGGTGATTTATGTGGTGTGTACAGTAAGTGGTGTGAGAGGGTAGTATGGTGCAAGAGGTGACACAGTCTGTTATTGTTTTGCTTGTTTAAATTCACTGAAGTCTACTGAAGTTCAGCATTTCACATTTGAAAATTGTCAGTGAGAGACAGACGGACAGAGCCACTCCATGAAATGCTGCCACATCTTAAAACATTAGCTTGGGAGAAGTATCCTACTGGTCAGCAAGAATGAACTTCACCTTCATTCACCCATCATTTGCACCTACAAAATTAATTATTTATTCTGTGCAAATCACAAACTATTTACACTTTGGATGGCTTGCAATGTAAAGTTAGGATTCCAGGGCTTGAATGATAAGTGAATTACTGTGTGACCAACTTCGCTGCTGATTCTTACTCTTTTGTACTTTTTCTTTCCTTGTTCCTGGATTCTATTTTAATGCTGCTACTTTATAAATACTGTATTTCACTCATTTATTTTCACCCTCTAGCTAAAAAAAAAAAAAAAGTTATCGCCAAGGCAGAAATCGATATTTTCACAAGACTAAAAAATGTGGAAGTATTAAGCTGAAATAATGGCTATAATCACTTTATAACTAAAAATAAAAATAAATACCGGTAAATAAAATGAATAGCTAAAAATAAAAAATTCGTGTTATAATAATTTCGTCTCCCTTGATTATCTCAAAGGGAAAAATTGGTACTGTTATCCAGAAAAGGGAAAAATAAATAAGTAAAATAAAATGTTAAACCAAAAACAACATTACCTGGAAAATTGTTGAGTGACGGATACCTGTAGTGTGATCAATGCCTTGCTTCCTACCACGTTGCTTCCAAAACTTTCACCTCTTCACACATTTCTCACACTTCTTGCTCTGCCTTCTCTTCAAAGTTTAGAGATTATCTGTTACCATTTCACCCACGTATTACCAAGTACTGTCATTATCACTGTCTTGCTTTCCACAGACCTCCTTCCTAAACTTCATTCCTTCGTAAGTCTTCCTCTAACTTTTCTTACATTTCTCTTTGCAATCATTTTTCGTACTTCATTCTTGTTCTAACTTTTCTTACATTTCTGTGTCCGTAATAATCTCCTATAGCTAATTCTTGTGTTCACCATTCTTATATTCCTCTGTTTGTAATAAGGACTGGCCATAACTATTTTACTGATTAGTGTTACTGTCACTGTCAAAACTTTTCCAGGCATTTTCCACAATTCCTGCTTTAACCTTTTCACTCTCTCCCCATTGATCTGCTTCCTAACCTTTAACTTTTTGTGAAATTTCCCATAATCCTCATTTAGCAGTTCTGTAATATTCATGTGTTTGTAATAAAAGGTTCTCTGTTATCATTTTACCCACATTTATGTTTTACCAAGTGGTGTCACTATCACAGCTTTTAGAGGCATTTTCCACAACTGCCAGTTTAACCTTCCCACTTCCACTATCACAACTTTTAGAGGCATTTTCTAAAACTCCTGAATTAACTTTCCCACTTCCAGATTCACTAACAAATGCATTCTGTACCTCTGAATTCCCTAACTTGTTTCTGGCCTCCTCCAGCCTGTAGCCGAGCCCCTGGCCTCTCTTGTCGCGTGGGAACTGTGACTTGAGTGATGCACGCTCCTCCTTGGTGATCAGCGACGCCTGGAAGAACCTCTCACGGAACTGGGCTGTCACATCTGTCACCTGACCACTGGCTGTCTCCCCTGCCTGTGGAAATGAGAACAATGCAATATTAGTACAAAAAAACTTACTTTTAACCACCACCATGCAACATCAACTCACAACGTACATCGGTGAGATGAATCTTGAGCTGCTGCAATGAACTGTATTCCTATACTATTCATACAATCATTAAGCCTTACTTTTACTTCTGAATGCAGGCAGTCTGTATTTGTTGTCTTTGAACATATCATTATTCTCAAGGCTTTACTTGGTGTTTTCTGAAGCTTATCTATATTTGTGGGACATCATCATCATCTTCATTTTTCGTCCTTCTGTTCCCATATTCAAACTGGGGTTGGACGTGCGATGGCTATTCTCCACTGCTTCCTATCCTGGATTAAATCTTCTCCAATACCCAGTCTTTCCGTATCTTGCGTTACAACACTTTTCCAGGTCTTTTTATGTCTTCCTGGCGGTCGACATCCCACCACTTCCAGTTCCTCTGCTATTCTCACACAGCTCCCTTACTCACTCCTCCTCACGTGACCAATCCATCTAAGCCGCTTCTGCCTCAAGATGATAACGAAATCCTTCACCCTGCATCTTCTGGCTACCTCCTCACTCAAAACTCTGTCCTCCCATCTCACTCCCATCATGTACCTTAACATTCTACAATCAGTACTTCTCAGAACATTCATCAGTCTATCTGTCAAAGCCCATGTTTCAGCACCATATATCAATACTGGTCTAATGCAGGCCTCATATATTTTACTTCTGTGTCTCAGTGGCATGTGTTTGTTGACCAGTAGGCTAGCTATTTCCTTCCACTTTCACCATGCTGACGCCACTCTTGTTCTGACTGATCTCTCCACCGCTGCTTCACCGTCCAATATATCTCCTAGATAGCAGAACTGCTGCACTTCCTGTAGTGTGCCCCCATTCACCTCTAGCGCATCCTCTGCTTCATCTCCCTCCGCCTCTCTTCTTATGCAGGCTGGGCAGCGGAAATTTTGCACTCCTCACAAATTCTGCAGACCTGAACACCTTCTATGGCACCACTTATTACACTCCGTGTACAACACTGAGTTCACTCCTACTCCTCTGCCACAGTATCCACATGGCCATTTTCCTGACTGAATTCTTTCTACTGGTTTCTTGGAACTTATATACACTGACCTGTGGATGCCTTGTCTTGCATAGTGTAATGAGGCGCCTGCTGGAGTGGACGGTAAGGACTTGCTCACAGTTGAACAGCAGCTCCAGACACGGGTGGCTGGGCACATGGCTCTCATCATAGTCCTCCCTGAAATTACAAATATAGGAGAAGTTACTTTAACAATATTAATACTAATCATTATCACCATCATCATTCAAACGTAAAACCATCGTACTATGGAGTGAGGTATAATAATACAAAAATAATATTCCTTCCACTTAATGTGCTGCTGTCTAAGAGTAAATCTACACTAAGTGGCAAGCCAAATTATTTCCTGTAACTCAGAAAACCATTTACTACACTGTGCAGTACTATACATCCCTGTATTCCCTGTAAGCTTACACAAAAAGGAGGGGTTTGGGGTGGATCAGCATTTCTTCAAACTATTTTTACTCACTGATGATGATGACAATGATGATAAAAATAATAATAAAAACAGTAATAATACCAGTAATAGTTATAATAACAATAACAATATATATATAATAATAACTATCATTTACAATGGCTCCAAAATGCTTGCATGTGTCAGCCTTAATAATAAAATAATAATCCATCCAATCATCATCCAAACCTATGTTGCCCCATGAAGAGCAAAGGAGCCCGGGGTTAGGCAAGATGGTACTGACATTTAAGACGAGAGTGACCAGCCTCACTCATCCCTGAGTGGCATTACATGAGCAATAAACCCCAACCACCCCCCTGGATATAAACAGGCTCAATCCGATTGGAGCACCTTAATTACCCACTAAACCATCAGGCGCCATAACTGGGTTGTATGGTTACCACCCAGCATAGTAAATGGTTTCCTGGTGTACAGGAAACCATTTGGCTTGCCACTCAGTGTAGTCACCCATAGGCAGAAGGAAGGGGAAAGAATAAGGGAAAGAAAGACAGAAGAGGGAGTGTAATGTCACCCGAAGGCAGAAGGAAGTGGAAAGAATGAAGGAAGGAATGACAAAAGAGGAAGGAATGACAAGAGGAAAGGGCAGGAACCCAAAGCAGCACTACATCAAGTGGGAGGATGGTGAGTGCTCCTACCTACCACGAATAATAACAACAATACTAATAATTTCATCATCCAATCCATTTTGACCCCCACAAGAAGCATAGGGTCTTGGGTCTAGGCTACTCATTCATGACGTCCACAACAAAAGTACTTCAATAAACTTACCTAAACACAGGCAGCCAAAACACAAGTCTCCCTCCAATGACCAAGTGAGAGGCAGCAAAGTTGAGGAGGTCCCGGAAGATGTCTGACAGGCTGTACGTCACCTTGGAGGGGAAGTGGATGCTTGAGGGTGGTTGTATGTTGTTCGTGGGGGGAGTCTGAGGAGTTGATGTGGGTAGCAGAAGGACTGGGGTGGGTACCTGGGGTATGTGAGGGCTTGAAGTAGGTATCTGAGAGCTTGAAGTGGGTATCTGAGAGGTTGAAGTGGGTATCTGAGAGCTTGATGTGTGTACCTGAGAGTCTGATGTGGAAATTTGAGAGCTCAAGGATGGAAGACTGTTGATGGGAGGTGGATGGTGGGTTGATGTGGGTAGCTCTGGGCTTGGGGTGGAAATCTGAGAGCTAGAAGTGGGTGACTGAGGATCTGTGGTGGGCACATAAGGGTCTGTGGCTGGTACTGCAGGTCTTGGGGTGGATATTTGAGGAATTTCAGTTAGTAATTGTGGCTCTATGGGTATCTGAGTGCTTGGTGTGGATTTGTCAGGGTTCATAGTAGTTATTTCAAGGTTTGTAGTAGAAATTTCAGAGCTTGGAGTGGACTGCTGAGGACATGCAGAGGAGGGCTGGTCACCATCACATGTACTGTCACAATGCTTGGGCTTCTTCACACTACCCACACGTTCTGTAGCTTCCCGTATCCCATATGGAGCTGGAAATTGGCAAAGCATAATCATAATCTGGAATCACTGGAACCAATTCTCTTAATCTCCAAATTTTTGAAACTCATTCCCCATAACAGCTTCCCCCCAAACTTCAACCTACAGCAATTCAAATTCTATCTATCTATTGCCAGACACCATAATCCCATAAGGGGTGGCCATTTGACTTTGAGTTATTTATTTTACGGGGAGGGGAACTAACCCTCCTCCAACCCACTTGTTGACACGTAGGGAGCACGTATGGTTTGGTTATATGGTTACCACCCAGCGTTGTAAATGGTTTCTTGGCTTACAGGAAACCATTTGGCTTGTCACTCAATGTAAAGCCACCTGTAAAGGAAAGAAAAGCAGTAAGAAGTGACAGGAAAGATGGGAGAAATAGGAAGAGAGGAGGGCAGGCACAGAAAAAGAATGATAAAGGCTAAGGAAGAAGCAGGCAGCACTACATCAAGTGAGTGGATGATGGTCGCCATTCAACTGCTACAAATCTGTTACGACTGAAGGACACCTGTAATCTGATGTATGTTTTATTTTCCCTTTTTGTTTCATCTTCGGAGAGAAAAAAAAAATCTGGTTGCAGTAAAAATAACTTTAAAAGGATAACACCCAATTACAGCCAAGTCACTCACAGTTTACTATAATGGCCTCAACAAGCAGGGCAGTTCTCCAGAAGAGTCTAGCTAAAAGACAACCAAATTCAATACAAGAGGCATTAACTAAGATAAACAAGGCTGGTTGAAGTACGAGTAGGCTGAAAATGATGTCACCCGATCACAGCCAAAAAAAGAATGTCACCCGATTACAGACAAAAAAGGATGTCACCCAATTAGAGAGCTAAATAAATAAATCTGGTAGCAGCAGGAACAGGCCAAAAAGGATGTCACCCGATCTGAGTGGAAAAAGGATGTCACTCGATTTGAGCCAAAAAAGGATGCCACCTGATTTGAGTGGAAAAAGTATGTCACCCCATTTGAGTAAAAAAAGATTGTCACCCAATTAAGGGGGGGGGAGGTATCACCTGATTACAGCAAAAAAAGGACTGTTGCCCAATTACAGCCAAAAAAAGGATGTCACCCGATTAGCGGCAAAAATGGTCACCTGATTAGAGCCAAAAAAAGGATGTCCCCCGATTTGAGCCAAGTCACTCACGGTCTGTTATGATGGCGTCCACAAAAGGTGCGGTCCTCCAGAAGAGTCTAGCATTGTCCATCACCGCCACATCCAAGTATCGCTGCTTCAGACCATACTGCTCAAAGTTGCTACATATCGATTCCCCAGACGTACGCTTTTTCTGCAACATCAACATCAATATCTTCAACATCAACATCCACCACCACCACCACCATCAATCATCATCATTATCACCATCACCACCACCACTACCACCATCATCTAGACCTCTTGCCCACAGAGGATGGGATGAGATAGTCTCCAGGGAGCAATAAAAAAACAGACTGAGGGAGAACATGCAAAAATCACCCAATCAAATAGGCCACACTGCCATTCACTCATCATTCAAGCCCCTGGAATCCTGACTCCACCCCACAGGCATAAACATCCACACTACTGTTATTTTTTTCATAACATCACAACAGACTTCCTTCATAACAGCTACATCTATTATTTTTTTTTTTCTTCTATTACATCTTATCAGATCCCCTTTGCTACAAGGATGAAATTTTTTTGTCTGTAAATTACCACTTCAAAGGTATTTTTCAATCTCTCTCTCATTTCCCCTTTTCTACACATTTTTTCACATCCCTCTGTCTCCACCACTTCTCCCTCCTTCCACCTCCCTTCCTCTAACCTGTGAGTGTCGTGTGGGTTTGGTGCGTGCGTGGAGGGTGAGGTAGTCAATGTCCCAGCCCCATACATTGGCACCCCAGTGAGCCGCAGAAACAAGAACGGACCCTAGGTGAAAAAAATAAAATAAATAAAGAAAAAAGAAGAAACAGACGATGTTTCAATGACCATTAGCTACTGTACATTAAACTATCAGCTCTATAATCAGCCTTTGCCCCCAATTAGTTCAATATAAAAAGGACTTTACAGAAGTTCAAACAGATAAAAGAAAAATGTTACAAAGAACTAACCCGTGCCAACAAAGGGATCCACCACCACCTCCCCTGGCTGTACTTGTGCCAGGTTGTTCATAATGAAGGCCAGCTCAGCATCCATGGACGTACTGCCGATGTAACTGCGTTGTTTCAGGGAGTACCGGCTGATTAGATCACGCTGACCCTCTGCCACCCACCGACCCAAGAACACCTGTCAAAATGCATCATCATCATCATCATTATTACCACTTACAACTACCACCATCACCATCGTCACCACTAACACCATCATACTCATCATCACCACCACCATCACCACTAGATCAACATTATTACCATTATCCTCATCCTCACCACCACAACCTCATAAGCATACCAGGTCATAATATTTAATACAGTAGACCTTTGCTTTAACAGACATCAATAGACTGGATATTGGATTCAACGGATACAACAAAGGCCACTAAACTTTCGACGGCTATATCAAATAATGTCTTTTACATGGGGCACAATGGGTTGCAATACAGGTTTCCTACCCATTTTACTCCAACCTAGCCTGAAATTGTTCCCTCTTCATCGTGAGTCCTGAGTTGTAATAAGTAATATGCCAACAGTATGTCTTAGTCATGAAGAAGTGCTACAATAAGGATGTGACCTGCAAAAGGACAAAATTACAGCGTAAGTTAGTGTAAAATAGGAACAGTGTTCATTTTTAGAACTACAATATGCTATTGTAATCATTTATTTTCAAACATGTGCTTCAAATCCCATCTCAGCAGGGGACCATTTATTTATGTTTTTTTTTCTTTCCTTAACAAAAGTTGACTGAGAAAGGAGAAACAAATTAAATAAAAAAAACAATAAAATGAACTATCGGCTTTATCAGATCAGGCTTCCCGAATGTTAGTCCATTAATACAAGGGTCTACTGTAATCATCATTAACATGACATCTTTTCTGTGCAACGAGCAGCATTACGGTTATGGAAGAGTGTGATGCTTGTGGGTTTTTGTGCTGACAAAGTGAGATACATAAATGCTTTGTAAGAGAGGGGAGGAGAGAAGAGGGGAGGAGAGATGAAAGAAGAGACAAGAAACCAGAAGGAAAGAGAGGAGAGAATAATAAGAGAGAAGATGCAAGGGGCAGCCTTTAAAGCAAACAAGTAAGAATAATAAAAAGAAAGGAACAAATGAGGGGAGGGGAGGGGAGGAGAGAGAAGTGATGAGACAAGAAGAGGAAATAATACAAGGAGAAGAGTGTGGAGGACGTGAAAGAACAAGAATGACATCTGACAAATCTAATAACCCACGCACCTTATATGGAGTGCTGGGGATGTGGTTAGGATGCAGACCATAATACTCTATGAGGTGAAGGCGTGTGTCGGCATTCTTCAGGTCTACTCGGCCCTCAAATGGTAGGTATTTTAGGGCCTGCGGGAATATATCATCATCATAAGGTCAACAGCAACGGGACAATAATGACCAGAAACATCATCAATAACAACAACCCTATCATCATCATCTACATTATCTTAGCATCTTAAACATCATCATCATAATCATATCATGATCAACATCATCATCACTAGACCCCCTTTCCCACAACAACCATATCCTCATCTACATTATCTTCATGTTCAACAGCATCATAAACATCATCATCATCATCATCCCTCTTTTCCCACCTAAGGATGGGGTGTGAAATACAGTAAATGCATTAAGCAAAACTACAGTACAGCAATGATGAAAGGGTAAATTGTCACTCACCTCAATCTTGGCAAGCTTCTCGGCATTCCTGAGTGTTTTGTTGAAGGTGGTGACACACACTTTGAAAGTCTTGGAGGGGGCCAGGTGTGGGGCAATCAACTCTCGGGGAAATGATTGTACGCTGGTGTGCATCTCTGCTTCTGTGCTGCCTTCACCCCTGACAATCAGCACACATACCAACCATTAACACCGTTATTGTGATGAGTCTTACAATAAAAGACTTCCATGCTTTTATAGTCTATCTATCTATCTATAGCTAAACGTCTTAATCTCGTAAGGGGTGCCCACAAACAGATCACCTCCATGTTGCCCTGTCCCCTGCCATTTCGATGCCCTCCCCCCAACTTACACCCCCCCCTCTCTCATATATCTCTCTACTCCATTGCTCCATCTCATCCTCAGTCTCCCCCTCACTCACATACACTGTCCTAGTTAGTATCTCACTCCTAAACTTATAGTAATGACTACCTAAACAGGTCACCTCCCACCATCCTTACCAAAGTTCGTAGCAGGAACGCACCAGTAGACTACGAGACATCAGTTTCTTGGCGTCACTCTCATTCCTCATCTCCACTATGACATACGGCTGTAAAATAACAACACTGCATTACCCTAACCTTCTTTCCACTACTTAATATGGGATGGGATGGACCTAGAGACTGGACAAATTACAGCCAATTTCACATTATCCACTCTGAGGTGAAGGATACTATAATCCAATTTGTTTAGCAGTAGATGAACAGCAATGACAAAATATAAATCTCAGTGCAGTAATGTCATTCCTTAACATAGGGGAGTGTTACTAAGAAATACTGTATTAGGTATTCATCACTCTAAGGCAAAGATACAAGCCAGCATGAAAATTATCTTCTCAAATATAATTAAAGCTGCAACTATGTACTAATCAATATGTAATGAAGTTTCTGAGTGGGTGCATCTGTTTGTGTATTCCATCCATCCATC
This sequence comes from Birgus latro, assembly GCA_018397915.1. Taxonomy (NCBI): domain Eukaryota; kingdom Metazoa; phylum Arthropoda; class Malacostraca; order Decapoda; family Coenobitidae; genus Birgus; species Birgus latro. The sequence goes on from JAGKTI010003795.1 coordinate 26,883, forward strand.
ATCTACTCCTTCATTATCACATCAGGGGAAGAAAGACTTGGACTACACTATTAACTCCACACTATTACAAGAAATTACAAGTTACTTGCCAGTGAGTGGCATTATGTGGGCAATAAACCCCAACCACACCATGGACTAAAACCCATATAGACCAAAACAGGTTGCATTATCTTACCTCACAAGACCACCAGGTGTTTATCTGTTAGCTATAATTTACCATGCAATGTACCCCTGATCAAAAAACTATCTTTACACATATCACCAATGGTTTCACAATAAGTGCTGTTCCTTATCATGTCTTTTTCTTTAGGCAAATCCTTCTGAATAAACTGTTTACTTCTTATGTTGCATAAAGTTCTTTCTTCAAGTTGTACTGATTAAATTACTGGCCATGTGCAACTGTGGGCAGTTACTGGGGAATCTTTCCATTCATTTTGTTCATTGTTTCAAAATGTAAGACAGAAGGCTGTAAAGATATGGTAGTTTTTTTATCAAGCGTACAATATTAACCAGCCCAGTCCCAACTGATTTTTTACGAAACACACCCTCAGAACCCGACCGATTTTCAACTCCACCCCCCCCCTCAAACCTCTGCTACTGGTGAGAAACATCGAAAATTCATAGAGAAATCGCCCTCCTGAGCTTAAAAATGTTGATACAGGTGTCATTCAGCCTTACGCTTTCCTTCTTTTTCAGGGTACCTGGCTAAAGAAAATGAACTATGGAAGGGTTAACTAATTCAAGCCACTTTAAATTAAGTATTTATTTATTTATCTGGTACGAATTTATGTGTAGTACAAGTCTATATTGGTTTTCACACAATAATATAGGCGATAAAAGCATTGTTCACTCACCCAAAACCCCAGCATATGGCACCATCCTTTAGGACATTACCACCTCATCACTTCTGTTTGTTTCTACCTCTAGCTTCTTTGTTTCTTTGTCCTCCACCTCAGGAATAACTTTCACCGTGAATTTCGTCACTGGAGAGACCGTGGGGCAACATATCTTTACTGGCCAGGTTACTGCTAACAGGTGAATTGCCCAGTGTGGGGGGAGGGGGGGGTCAGGCGGGGCTAGGCAGTATCCTCGCTTGATAGCAGGTAGAGGAAGGTCTCCCACATATGCCTACCAAAAATCACCAGCGAATGTTGAAAAATGTGCACACGATGGGCCTTGCAATTGAGTGACGTACAATGAACGTCAGTGGGTCTGTCTGCGGAAAAAAGTAGTGACGTGCATCGTATGTCGGTGGGGCTCGGCGGGTCAAGCAGGTGTCTATATTAAAACTATTTGGCTCATCACTTCACTAAATACAGCACAACACTGAGCATGTGGATATAAATATTGAAGTTATATTGTACTTTTGTGGTAAAAGGTGTCAAAGCAAGAGATATTAAGAAAGGGATAGGTGACGCTGATATAGGACTATGGGCATTCTGGTGAAACTAAAATGAAATTTTCAGAAATCTATCTATCTATTGCCAGATGCCTTAATCCCATAAATGGTGGCCACAAATAAATCACCTCCGTGTCACTCTGACCTCTCCCAGTTGACTGCCCTCCCTCCAGCTCACACACCTTCTCTCATACATCTCTGTTAATATGAATGCAATTCATGTAGTACACTAAACTTACATCTTCTATTGGTTTGTCGATCCATTTTATTGGTATCTTGAACATGGAGGCAATAGACATGAGCTCCTGAAACACAGAAGAAAAGTGTGTATTGTACTTCATATATTTTCATTTATCCCACTGACAGACTCCCGACAGTAAATAATCTGTAAGTAGCTAATATATAACCACCCTCCCACTGGAAGAGACTGATGAACAATTACAATATACTGGAGTGAGATAAACAAGGTGATGACAGTGGGTAAAAATTCATCATCATCATCATCATCCAGACCTTCTTTCCCACCCCTCACTGTAAGGTGGGGTGAGGGGTCCAGGGAGTTTCATTTTTGAAGGCTCCAACATGCTTGCATGCATCGGCCTTGGTCACCTAATGGCAGCTCTCCATGTTGCTCGATCTTTGGCAGCCTCCCTGTTCAGTCCCTTAACCCTGAGGTCACACTTAATGACCTTGTCCCATCCCAACCCCTCCCTGAATATTAACACTTCTCACCTTCTGCACCCTGAAAGAAAACTGATATACAGTAAACCCTTCATAAGTCGAACTTTTAGAAGACGGAATCTTCGGTTAGCTGAGCTCAGATCGAGACTATGTATGTAAGTAGGCCGAAATGCGGAGGTAGGGGGACAAATGGCGCCAGGCAGACACGTGGTGCCAGTCTGCTGCTAACCTTCAGAGACGAGGTTGCTCCATTCTTACTGTCATCCAGTGCTGAGAAGTGCTCTCCTTTAAGCCTTCTGCCTTGCCATGGAAGGTTCAAAGCGTAAAAGAAATGATACTGGCACCTCTTGTCGTAAGGGAATGAAGCTAAAAAAAAAAAAAAAAATTGTGTGTGTTTAACTTAGTGTCAAGTGATCATGATTAAAGTTCAGCACTATTATTACTGCAAGTGATACACTGAAGTCTATTATAGTGATTACATTTAAGTACAGTTCTTAATGTTCAGTGAAATAAATACTGGGTACTGTTTAGAATGTTACATTAAATTGTGAACTCACCACTTCCACCACCTCCGTCTCTAACACAAGCAGCCGATGGATCTGTACTGTCTCTAACGAAAGGTAAATTAGGTGCACTGTATTGTTTCTTTTTTGTCTTTCTTTATTCATTTATACACTGTACATGCTCCTTTACTTTAGTGTTGAAAAAACAAGTAATAAGTATCGTTTTTGCAATATGGGGGGTGAAAATCCATTTCCAACACATGCTCCCGACAGGTCTGTACTGCCTCTGTGAATGATTTTCTACCAATTAACCACGTCAGTACCGTGACGTCTATTTCTACTTTATTTATGCTTCCTCCAGCCGATTTTATAGCACTCAGGACTGAACTCTCGTACTGAAGGGGTTAACAAAGGCTGTACCAACCCCGTGCACTTCCACAGATCCTCCCAACACTGAATAAAATCGTCTGGTGACAGCAAGAACAAAATGAAAATACACCCAACACTGAAGGGGTTAAAGGTATATTAAATGCACTAAATCATTTTTTTGGCTTAACCTGCTTATTTATAAATGCTCCTTTAATTTAGTGTTGAAAGGACAAGTAATAGGTATTGTCTTAGCAATTTTGGGAGGTGAAAATTCGGTAAGACGGAAAATTCGGTAATTCAAACCAAGGTAGAGCCCCATATAGTTTGACTTATGAAGGGTTTACTATAATAAGATGCTAAGCACTGTCTGCCCAACTGAAAGAGCAGCACCCCCATTAAAGCCCCTGGAATCCTGCCTTCACTTAACCCCTACACGCCGGCATTATTTTGGCACAGCCGCCCTCTCACAACGGACGTATTTCCCTAAATAGCCTGTTTTCAAACCTTCATACTTTATCTGGGAAAGAATAGCAGTTAGGGAAACAAATTACAGACCATATTACTCACAAACTCTTCTCTTTGGGAATGAGAGCATCCTTAGGTCCGCAGGTGTTCGCGTTGATGAGTATGGATGTGAGGAAGATGAGTAACTTTTGCCACTTGAAGCAAGATGTATTCATGCATGTGCACGCGGCCCTGACTTTGGCTTTGCTCACAACATGATAACTTCACTACTAGGTAAACTAGACACAGTGGCATCCAAGGCATGCCCTATGAGACTATCACTGAGCCCTTTCCTGGTATCCTTGAAAGAGGCTTGGCAGGGGTGGATGAGGCAAGGGGTCCACATGAGGTAGAAACGGAATCAGATGAGACGTTTCAGAAATTATCGTTCTACACCTGGCAAAGTCACAGAGAAGATTGAGATATGCTTGCATGAGGTGGCAAGAGCTTCTCTCTACCCTTTGGTGCCGAGATCATATGGTAGACGGTTCAAACAATGCTGGAAATACATTATTGGCTCCTCCCATCACACAGCAGCCCCTGTCCACCCATTTTGCTGCGCCATATGCCGCTTACCAGCACATAGGGGTTAACAGGTCAAAAATAAATAAATAAATGAACAAATAAATACAAAACACTCTGCATATAGCTTCACACTCCCTTATCTGCCAATCCAACAAACAACAAATTAAAAAGGGGTGTGAAACTCTGGTCAGAGGCTCCTCCACAGAAATTTCATGAATCCAGCCAGCTCAACTGCTTGTCAGTTCCCTAGCCTCATCCAGTACTATAGCTCTCCTTCTCACACACTCATTAAATAACACTAAAGTCCGGCAGAAGTAGGAATAAAATCAACTTGAATTAGTAACAGAGAAAAACAAAACACATTACAAAACTGCTACTATAAAATTAGGCATGAAAAACAAGATTCTGAACTCAAATGCATAGTAGGATGGTTAATGAGGGCTATATACTGTATCATCTAACTATCTAACTCCCATTGTAAAATCCATATTTGACTATAAACACAAAAAAACTTGCTGGGTTTCTAAACTAAAAAAAATTTATATTAGGATAGTAAATGAAGGTTATACATACCTCCTATGGTTCAAAAAGTCTCTCCTAAGATTACTAAAATTGTCTGGCTGAAGCAATGATAAATTATCTCATCACACTGAAGGAGCTAAGGCAAGTAAAATCATAATAAACTGGGAGGCCAAAACTTAAAATGTACCAAATTTGGGGGCTGAAACTTAAAATGCACCAAATGAGGGGCTGAAACTGTAAATGCACAAAATTAGGGGACCAAAATTTTATATACATACCCCAATTTAAAGGGTTAAAACTTAATATATGCCTAATTTGGGGCCTGAAACTTTACATACAAAATTTAAGTGTTGAAACTTCATATATGCCAAACTGAGGGAGCTAAAACTTAATACTGTACTGGGTATCTGATGAACTTTGGGACTGAAGTAATATATACCAAATATGGGGGATGAAACATAGTATACACAAAAGTTTAAAAGATGGATATGGTACACAAAACTTACCGGGATCCTAAATTCAACGTGCACATTAGCACACCAGAGCAAGTACCTCCTGGCCACCTGACTGCAGATCTGTGTGGCACTCATGTTCTATGCCGCCTACACGAAAATGATTCTTGGTTGTTTTTGTACTTGCAGGCTTGAAATGGTTCTTGCTCGTTCTTGTTCTGGCAGGCTTGAAATTATATGCTGACAACAATGAACAGTTCTAATTGTCATGGGGAAAAAATTGGTCCAGATTAGTTTTTGTTCTGGGAAACATGAAAATACCTCTTGCTCCTTCTTGTTCTAGTTCTCCATGGCTTGAAACTGAACACTGACAGAAAGCTACACATTCCTAGCTGGTAGGGAAAATAAAAATGTTTAAATTAGTTCTTGTTATCCTGGGAAATCTGATCTTGTTCTTGCTTCTGAGGGCTTGTACAAAGACAAAACTCTCTTCCCAGTTCCATCCAAAGAAAATTTACACTTGATGAAATACAATGAAAACCCTATCTCTACCTGTGTGTGTTTCAAATGGTTCACTTTTTCCGCTATACATTCGTCAGGAAGATACTTGTATCTTTGATTGTACTTTGACACTAAGCCAGCAGGATTCTTTTAAATGTTTTGTTTTCATGACATGTTCTGCTCTGATAGGTATGTGATTTCAATTTCAACACCGGCCAAAAAAAAAAAAAAAAATGCTAGGTACAATTTGGTCTTAGACAAGTTTACAAACCCACTCTCAAAATATACTGATAAATTTTTGCTACCAAATGCTAGTATTCATTCCCCCACCCCCCCACAAACTGTAGGAGAGCTCTCATAAATTATGAAAATTTTTGACAAGGATTATCTTTCCTAACTATAATTCATTTGTACCACCAAGATTCTGCAGAAATAACATGCATGTTACTAAACATTTATTTGGACACCCATATTCTGCATAACATTGATGTTTCTAATGAGTACCAAAATTCATTGTTGTCAGCAGTGGCATCTCACAGAGGGCAATGGGTTGATTCAGACACCAAACTCAGTCATCCCCAAATTGTTCCGGTTAGTTAGGCTGGGTTACATCATTATAGTATGGTGAATTTGGTAACGTTTGGTTACAGTAAGCTGTGTTAATCATATTAGGTTACGTTGGTAGGGTCCAATGGTAAGCGAGAGATTGGAGCCAAAGCAACCTAAAAGTCCCATTGGCAAATGGCTGCTTGCCATGGTTTAAGTTACATGTAAAACTAGTGAGGTCACACAGTTGATATCTTCAAAATTATGCAATTCTACAACTTTTAAAAACTATCAGTGATAACTGCTATGGTTCACTGAGCAAAAATACAACTGTACTGTAAATATATAAACTGGAGCTCTCCTGCAATTTTACCTTTTATTGTTTATTTCTATACCATCTTCACAAACTGGTCTGAGATTATTTATATCTTTGGGGTCAATTAGGTGTCATTTGCAGTAAAATATATAAAAAAAAAAAAATGTTAAAATAGAACGAATCGCTAAAAGAATTATTGGGAAAACAAAAAATATAAAGTGGACTTTTTAACATTTTATCCACAATTGTAAAGAGGCTGGGGGTTGCTGTTTGTCTGCTGGATGAGGGTTACTTTTGCTAGCAAGTCATCAGCCGTTACAGCTCTCGCTTCTTTGTGAAAAATGGAAAAAAAATAAAAGTATATCAAGTCCCCTACCGAGGTTAAAAACGTGGATGTCTTTTGTACACTCTAATTGATGATAAGGTAATAATGATGAGTACTAACCGCCTCAGCAAGTTAAACTGGGTTTCATTACCGGCTTACAACGTTCCCCAGTCTCTCAGTACAACAAAACCCACTCAAATACAATAACAATAAAATATCCTGTCACCGCAACCCTCCACAACCACGCCGTCAGCTGATGTGTAAACAAACATCAGCTGAGACAAGACGTTTACCATGCGGAACTGAACCCATGAAAATTAACAATTTCAATTTTTGATAACATGCACATCATAAATAATAATAATAATAATAATAATCCCATTGCTTACATACCAAGATTAGAGCTACTAGAAGTATGCCTTTTTCTCATCATAATGGGAATAATATACCCAAAAGAATATCGTCACTAGAACGCCTGCAGTTCATTCATTTTAACAAAAGGATTTTTGTCTTTTATACCTATTCCCCGTAGCCCGTGGCATCGCTAGAGAGAGACTGGTGGACCTCCCTCTCCAGGCTCCGACCCGTGGACCCTCCAGACCACTAACATCCCTGAAGTCCCCATAACACACACACACACACACAAAAGGCCCGATTTTGCTTCTCCACCCCAGTACACCTCTGCCAATGATATGGACCCCGTACAGTAGAGTGAAAGGGTCAATGAAGGGCTATATCTAACTTCCGTTCAGAATGTCTTTCCTCAGTTACACCAAATCGCCCAGGGATTGCAAGAATTATATAAAACAAGAGACATCTGCTCCCAACAACTGGGCCCAGTATCTGACTTTGCCCTGTGACCTTGATCTTCAACACATGAAATATATTTTTCCCTGACTCTTTACCCTTCCATCAACTCTGGTTCTAATCGTATAAACACCAAGCTGACAACTCAGTGACCTTCATAACTGACTTTTCCCTGGAATCTTGACCTTTAACTTCTCAAAGCCGATTCTCTTTATCCATGTTTTAACCTGAACCTTTTAACAAACTATGATATGTGACTTTTCCTTTGACTTAAAAAAAAAAAAAAATCCTGGGCAATCCTCATTTGGGGCAGGGTGACTCAGTGGTGCAGTACCTGACTCCAGATCAAAGGGTCAAGAGTTCACACCCAGCCTGGGTAGCTGCCCTCCTAGGAGAGGTAGCGCTCTACTGTCACTTAGCAGGGCTATATGTTCTCTCAAGGTCTAACTCTGAGAATTTATTTTCCCATATTATAAAATTTCTATTATCTTTATCCATGCTTTAACCTGAACCTTTTAACAAACCATGTTATGTAGCTTTTCCTTTGGGAAAAAAAAAAACTTCCTGGGTAATCCTCATCTCAGCAACCATGTATAATCCATATCCGATCAAAACTGGTATACTGTCACTTGTACACATAAACACAGGTGAAACTTACCTTCCCCTGTGACATTATCAATCTTTGAGTGACTTTTCAAACTGAATCCTTTCGTTATTACAATACTTGATCATTAACCTTTCCATCAACTTTAATTCAAAGCTTGAGAACCATTAACAGGACAGGAAAAGTATATCATGAACATAATGAGGTGTTTATAAATGGGGAAAAAATAAACTCATGTGAATAACAATGAAACAAAAGAAAATATGAAATTCTATCTATCTATTGCCAGACGCCTCA
>JAGKTI010003795.1:35321-54677 GCA_018397915.1 Birgus latro
CCACACCACAACGCTCCTTCACTTCCTCATTTGTTAGTCTGTCTCTCCATGTGACTCCACATGCACCTCTCAAATAACTCATTTCCACTGCTCTCACTCTTGACTTCTGTCCTTCCAACAGGGTCCAGGCTTCACTTCCATATGTTAGAGTTGGTATCACAATACTGTTATGTAACAACTTTTTCACTTCCATGCTCACCTCCCTGTTTCTTATCACTGCTTTCAACGAACCAGCAACCTTCCTTCCCTGCTGCACCCTTTCAAGCACTTCACCCTCCAGACGTCCATCCTTACTCATCACACTACCCAAGTACTGTACTTAAATGCACTCACATTCTCCATACCCTTCCCATCCAATCTCACTGTACATTCACTGGCTTCACTTCTCTCGAAGACCATCACTTTACTCTTCCCTACATTCACCTTTAGATTCCGTTTCTTACACACTCTCCCAAACTCATCTACCAAGCCTTGCAGCTCCCCTTCGTCTTCACTCAAGAACACAGTATCATCTGCAAACAACAGTACAGGGAGTTTCCAAACACTGCCCTCTCTCACTAGGGCCGCTCCTACATCCACTGCCCAACCTTGTATCTCTTTTATAACCCCATCCATGTACAGACTGAACAACCATGGAGACATGACACATCCTTGTTTCAATCCAACCTTCAAATGGAAAAATTCACTCAGTTTGCCATCCACACGCACTGCAGCCTTAGCACCCTCATACATACTCTTCACTGCCTTCAACAACTTCCCATCCACTCCATATATTCTTAATACCTTCCACAATCCTTGTCTATCCACCCTGTCATATGCTTTCTCCAGATCCATGAAGGCTGCATACAACTTCTTTCCCTTCTCTAGAAACTTTTCCACTAAGGATCTAAGAATGAATATCTGGTCTACACAACCTCTTCCCTTCCTAAAAGCTCCTTGTTCTTCTCCAACTAATTCCTCTATTATTTCCCTAACTCTGTCAATAAGTATCCTACCATATACTTTTCCTATTACACTGAGAAGGGAAATGCCCCTATGATTACCACACACTGCTTTTTCCCCTTTTCCTTTGTACAGAGGAATAATTATACCTGACTTCCAATCCTCTGGGACTCTACCCTCCTCCCAAGCCAATCTACACACCTTCCACATCCATTCTGTTACTATCTCTCCCCCATGCTTCAGCATTTCACCACACACTCCATCAATTCATGGGGCTTTCCCCATTTTAACTTTCTTTATTGCTTCCACCACTTCCATCCTACTGATTTCTTCCTCTCTTCTCACAACCCTCCTTCTCCCCACCATTCCCCAGCCACTTATACTTGCATTACTTTCATTCTCTATGTTCAACAGTTCATTAAAGTGTTCTCTCCATCTATATACTTTTTCTCCTTTCTCCACTAGTAATCTACCATTTTTATCTTTCACACCCCCACTGACTTCGTTGGCACCCTGTCTAGCTCTCTGAAATTCTAAGAATCATTAATAGAAAGGGCAGAGGAAATGTAAATAAAAAAGACATGATTATAAAAGCATAAAAGAAAAAGAGGCAAACAAATGGCAGTGAAACCAAAGGCAATAAAAAGCCTGAGTATCATTACGGGAACTGGCTGAGGAAAATGCAAATCATGAAATTAATCCATGCTACAAATTTAACTATTTGAATTTAGTGACATTATTTAGTTTATGCAATTTTATTCACTGTAAGGAAGGCCTCTTGTGCAGAAAAGGACAATGATGGCTACATACTGAATAATGTCTCCATTCCAAAAAGTCTCTCCCAAATGGAATAATAGCATCTGAATGTGGCCTTAAAAATAGAGAGAGAGCGGGAGAGAGAAAGAATCAGCCAGCAGTTAAGAAATATCCACACTGGACCTGAACAAAATACAGTACATCCTTCAACTTTGCGAGCTTTAACTTTGCGAATCACCAATTTTGCGAGGTAGTTCCAAGTCATTTATTTTTTAACATTTATGAACTTTTCGAGCGATCACACACTTTGCGAGGTCGAGTGGTGGGAAAGTCGTCTTCCCGCACTACTTTGCCACGCGGAGTAGTGACGTCGTGGTTCGCTGGGCATACTGTGCCTCCTAGTTCGGTGTTCTGCCGCCCCGCCACGTTTGTTTACACCACAGTAGTCACACCCAAGCCTTGCCCCGCCACCAGTCTCGTACACCACGCCAGTCTTCACATCAGTGTAAATATGCATTTTTTTCTTTTTTATGTTTCTTACCTATGATGTTTTCATAATAATATTACTGTACAATACATCAGTCCATGTTTGTTTCATTTATCATCATAAAATTAAGAGGTAGAGTCGAGAGAACGAGTGGGAAAAAGTGCTTACCTTGGGGTGATGTCGACCAATTTACCTTTATTGCATATATTTAATTGTTTAAACTTTGCGAATTTCGATTATGCGAGGTTTTTTGTCGACCATATTCTCGCAAAATTGGAGGATGCACTGTACATCTAATGCTTACTTTGGACTGGAACGTAAACCAAGTATGCAAACCATCTAAGTACTATCAAACAAACCCAGAAAAAGTCAGATGTGTAAGAAGAATTGTAAGAGGGTGAATTTCAGCCTGGACTGTCATTATTTACTTGTGGATGATCTTTTTCTTTATTTCCCTTTAACATTTAACTGATTACTTTTTGCTTTTTTTCACTTACAGTTTAAACTGATTACTGTACTTTTATTTTTATTTTTTTTTAATGACTATATGGTTGATTAGCTTGAAGCCATGTTTCACTCAAATGATAGCCTAGTACTGTACTTCCCAGAGTCAACAGTAATCAGCCATCTTGTCATTATCATCCCCATCCTCACCTTTTCCACCAACTGCAGAATCTTGTCATTATCGTCCACATCCTCACCTTTTCCACCAACTGCAGATGGGGTGAGGTAGGATCCACAAACAAAGAGAAAATACCAAACTCCATACTCAGTGAAATGGGCTACCTTCTCTCACATTTTTTTTTTTTTTTACAACAGAACAGTGGAAGGAAAAGCAAATGAATAAAAAAAAATAATCCATAAACCACATTCATTCATCAACCTAGATCACATCACACACCATTCAAACCCTCAAAACTCTACTTCCACATCATAAGTCTAACATCTGTACACAATTCTTTATACCTGCACTTCACTTACCTCTGGCAAATAGAGTCAATCCATCGACTAACTTAAAAAACAGATGCCAAACCCGTCATCTACGCCTCCACCATGCTTCCACCTCCATCATCAACCTAGTCATTACCAAAATAACAATGCAGAAAAAAATTACTAAATATCAAAGCAATGAGAAAACTAAATAAAAACGTCAAGAAAGAGAAGAAAACCAACATAAATAAAAATAATTTAAGCATGACATAAAAATAAAAAACATTTTGAGAGGAGCAGAGAGAACTACATACAGAAACAGAGACAATTGAGGAAGTGAAGAATCATTATGGTGTTGATGTGAATGTACTGGAGAGTATTAAGAGAAATGCTGTGAAGTGATTTGGCCATGTGGAGAGAATTGAGTGAGATAGAAAGGAAGATGAGATGGAGAGGTGTATGAGTGAGGGTGGTGGGAACTGAAGAGAGGGCCTGATGGTGGACTGTGGCATCTGGCTATAAATGGACAGAACTAACATTTAATAATAATAAAATACATCCATTATATAAGAGTGGCACCATTTATTGTCAACATGCTATAAACGTATATAAAATATCAAAAAAGCTACACTGACAAACTTCAAACCACTCATATGGGATAAGATAGAAAGATCATGGGCAGTACAGTATTCTCATGGGTCAAGATTGTTCCCTGGCACCTCTTCCTTACCAATTTATTTCTGCACATGGCATGATACTACACAGCCTCATACATTATTCACACAATTTATATCAACAGTAACTTGCTCTACTCCAAAAAACACTGTCCAAAAGCATACTGACCAGTAATAAACGTCCTTGTAATCACAGACATAAGCCTTCAATTGCTCCTAAAATGTCTTTCTTTTCTGTGTTGTATAGCTCACTGGAGCAACAAAGTGTTAAAGGGTCTGGATTGAAAACTTCATGGAGACATTTCATCCTAAAATCAATGGCATAAACCTTAACTTTCAAACAGTTTGCTTGGTTCTGTGCAACTGCATGAAGATGAAAAAAGGGGAATCCATGGTTTGACTCCCTATGCCAAGAGTCTCAACCTTTGCTGAGGAAGAAGCTTCGATTAGCTTGACGTAACTGACACAAAGCCACTGATCAGTAAAGCATGTATACAACACTCCTTTAAATTTTAATGCCCTACATTTTGTTGACAGGAATTACTTTGCAAAGATTATTTGGGTGCAATATAAACAATAAATCATTAAGGAGGGAGGTGCTAAGGACCCTCCAAGTGAAATCCTAAGGAAAATGGCCCCATGAACTGAGGCAGCGATGGAAAAAGACAAGGGAGAATGAGCAGGGAAAAGAAAAGCAAAGTGAAATGATGAATACTTATGATGGAGGTTCAATATTCTTGGGCAATCGTGGCTCATTTTTAACGCACAATCTTCTAGCCGTTAAACATTCTGCTTTCCTGCTGAGAAACTGATTTATTAACTTAATCACATTCAACTAAAATACTATCAGAATCAACACAGAAATAGTATAAATATCCATGGAAAAAGGCACATCTACTTTGCCTGCCAAATAAAATAACTATTTTTTACGTCAGTATGAAGTGGAAATTATTTGTTCTGAGACAAACCATAAAGAGTTTTTGTTAAGACAGATTTTGCTGGTAATATCAACAGAAAGTGAGAGTAAATAAAAGATTATGAGATGAAGAGTGAAGAATCTTTTTACATGGTATTGGTAGATGCAAGAAATATGTACTCCTTCAATATTCATTCTATAGCTTATTCTTGTTAACAATTAATAATTATACGCAGCTTAAGCGATATTTCTGGTACTAAAAGGATTGGACATGATATCTATAAACCCTCCTGGAGTACCATGACATCTTTTAATTTCATTCTTGCTACCAGTGGATGACTTGAGCAAATGAGGGACCAATCATAGCAAAGGAGTTATGTTTACAAGATAATTCTGGGTAAATTTTGTAGTAGTAGTGGTAGTTCTGTAGTTGTAGTGGTAGCAGTAGTTGTTGTTGTTGTTGTAGTAGTATAAGTAGTAGTAGTGATAATTGCAACCCTAAACTGCTCTTCTTCTACAGTCCAACCCCCCCCCCCCTTGGGGGGACAGGAAGGGGAATGAAGGATGTCTGCATACCCAGGCAGTAAAATTAACTAGCCATATCAGTGTCACAACATAACAGAATCCCTCCCCAGTACCTATAACAACTTTTTTTAGTCTACTTAGGATACCAGCAGGAAGTGTAGGTCTATGAGATGACAAATGAAGATTGTTTAAGTGTTGCGTCAGCCAATGGTAGACAACGCACTATCTACAACAATCAAAAAATTTGCCATGATACTGAGAGTGAGTGAAAGTATGATTATGAGACGATGACAAATGAAGAAAGTGAAAGTATGATGACGGATGATGACACTCTAATGAAGACTGCTTAAGTGTGATGTCAGTATATAGTAGACAATGACCCATCTACAACAATCGTAAAAGAAGATTAATTGTGATACTAACGGAGAAATATGATTATGAGATGATGACACGTGAGGAATGTGGAAGTATGAAGAAATTATGACAAACTAATGAAGGCTTTATGTGTGATGTCAGCATATGGTAGACAACACACTAGTTTTTGTTATACCAGTAACAGAGAATGAAAGTATGATTATACAATGATGACAAATAGTGAAAATGGAAGTATGATAGGAGATGATGACAAACTGCTGATAACTTTAAGTGTGATGTCAGCATACAGTTGACAGCTCGCCATCTCCGGCTATCGTCACCACACTGCTCTTCCTCATACCCCCTAAAGTCTTTGTCTCTTTCTTGTTTCTCTCCTTTGGTGTCTTTTTAGGGGAGAAGTGGGCTAGCCGAGTCATAAAATTCAGTGACTTAGAAGGATCCCCTGGTTTAAAAGTCACTATACTAGACACAGGCAGTTTGGGGGGAGTTGCTATAGATGCACTAGAAGCTTTACTAGTAGCTGTTGTTAGAATTGTGTTAGAAGTTGGAGATGTAGGAGACTTTTTTGAAGAGGGCAATGTTAGATTTTTCTTTGAGGCTGAAGTAAGAGGTTTGCTCGTGGCTTCTGGAAGATTCTTGAGCAAATCCATGACCTCCAAGAATTCTGGGATAATGGATATGGTTGAGCATCTGCCATTCCCCGATGTTCTATTTTTCTCGTCTTCCTCCTCCTCTCTTGTGGTGATTTCCACCTTGAGCTCTGTAAAGACACGATAAATCTGGCTGTATAATACACGATGGGTAAAATTAATCAAATAAAATTATATGGAAGAGTGAGTTGCTGGTTAAATTAAAGTAGAATATTTACGTATGATCTGAATATCTGCAAATCTCAAAAGAAATAATGCAGTCAAAATTATAAGTGCTAATCACAACACAACCAAAGGAAAAGTTATAAAAAAATCTTATATGTTCTTAATAGCCCCCAAATGTAAGAAAAAACACTGCAAGCCAGAAATCATATGAATAATAATTGTGAGCAAACCAAAAAAAAAAAAAAATCTTTAAAACAATATAGAAGGAGGGGGGGGGAATCTTACAAGTAACATAATTGAGTCAAAAAAATAGAAATAAAAAATAAAAACAGAAAACTTAACTTCTGGATGATGACGACCCTTTTCTTCTTCCTTTTTCCTTTTTTTTCTTTCTTAATTTCCTTCCTGCCACAACCAGATGATTTAATTCAGCCTGGGAGGATGTCTTCGCTGTGAACAGTTTTGATGTACTCTTCCCATTCTATCTGATCTTTTTCTGTCTTTTATATTTCATCTTTGTGACTAACAGAGAACTCCATTCTCCATGGAAAAGGCCCCTCAAAGTGATGGGGTTCCCCTCAAAGTGATGGGGTTGAGAATGAATAGCCAAAAAATAAATACATAAAAAAATAAGTAAAAGAATGGTATAATTATTAGCAAGCACTCTGAAATAAATCATAACAAATAAATAATAACATGGTTGTCAATGGAGAGGCAGACCAAGGAAGACATGTGATGAGGTGGTGTATGCTGACTCTGGCTGGAAAAAGATAAAGCAAGATAAAGGAGTACTTTCACTGTAGAAGAACCTGTCTGGCCAATGCTATATGGAAAACATAGGTAAAACAGAAAATAATGATGATGACAATGACGATGATGATGACAATGACGATGATGATGACTGATGACAATGGCGATGAAGAAGACAAAAACAAAAACAATGATGACAAAGCATTGTAACAGAATACCAATAAGAGTCAAATGACCAGTGTCTTAAATCACAAAATCAATAGCCTATAAAAACAAAGCCAAGTACCTTACAATAAAATAAAAACACTGAGACCAACACAACTTAAAAAGAAAAATGTAACTCTATCCAAATGTGGGAAATCATGGCTATTTTATCCTCACAAAAAACAACTTTACTCAACTTAGGGGAAGACTTACTAATCTCTAAAAGGTAAACATGATACAGCTCTCAGATTCTTGCACACCAACACTCACAACTAACTCATTTTGCACACCCACAACTAACTCACCTTGCACACTCACAACTAACGCATCTTGCACACCCACACTCACAACTAACTCGTCTTGCACACCCACTACTCACAACTAATGCATCTTGCACACCCACAACTAACTCATCTTGCACACCCACTACTCACAACTAACTCATCTTGCACACCCACACTCACGATGAACTCATCTTGAACACCCACACTCACAGCGAACTCATCTTGCACACCCACACTCACAACGAACTCATCTTGCACACCCACACTCACAACGAATTCATCTTGCACATCCACACTCACAACTAACTCATCTTGCACACCCACACTCACAACTAACTCATCTACACCTACAAGAGTAAATATAACACCCACTGATACACTCTTTTCACACAATTTGCTTTACACTGGACAATGTACACTACAGTCAGAGATTCTTCTGTCACCAACTATACTTTTTTTTTTTCATTCATTTATTTTATTTTTTTAAGCTACTCTGAATGTGAACTTGGTGAACTGCAGACTCAAACTTCCTTTCTCCTGCCATCCACAAATACTCCTTTCCAGAGATAGAGAGGGAGTTGAGGGACACTTGTATAACCAAAAGAGGAGTCACTCAGTTATATCAGTGCAACCAAGTGAATGTGTTCCTCTCCTGCACCTGCCCACCACACTACCTACCTGATATAGTCGAGGTCAGAGAACCCGAGGATGACCCATCGCCCTCGTATGCATATGCTCTCAGGTCATCCCGGGCCAGATCAGGTCCACGGGCATCTTTGTCATCACAGCCCTGCATTTCAACGTCTCCTGGCAGTGCTTCTCCCTCTTCCAACATTGATGCTGTTGATTCTTTTTGCAATGTTGGTTTCTTCTGCAATGCCTCTCCCTTTTGTAGCACTGATCCTTCTTGCAGTGCCACTCCCTTCTGCAGTGCTGATTCCTCTTGCAGCACTGACTCCTCTTCTTTCACTGCCCCTCCGTTGGTTTCTCCACTACACTCTTCACTGCCAAAGCTTCCGGAATTTTGCTTTGCTGGTAAAGAGAGACAGAATGAAGATTACAGTATCTAAATCCCTAATGTACAATGACATTTTAACTGTTTTATCATCATTATCCATCACTGACCCCGTCATCATAATCATCAGAGTCATCATATGATCATCATCATAATCATCACAGTCATCATCATCTTCATAATCATCACAGTCATCATCATCATCATAATCATCACAGTCATCATCACCATCATAATCATCACAGTCATCATCATCATCGTCCTTGTCATCATCATTGTCATCATCATCATCATCATCGTCAATACTACACTTACCTTTCTCTCTAGAAGCAGATCCAGGCAGTCTAAACCTCAGGCACTCCAACAAAGTCTCCTCTGTGTCATGCTCCTTCATAGCCCCTCCTCCTCTTCCTCCTCTCCCCTCTCTCCCTCCTCCAGCCTCCACAAACGTCTTCCTTCCTTCTTTCTCCCTCAGGGGCAGGGAGGAGCGGTGGCGGTGGCAGCGGAAGGTTAATAACAGTGCCAGAACTGCAAGTGAAGGGACTACATGAGGAAGAAAAGCAGATGGAGAGTACAGTAATGACAAAAATAAAAGGTTTGATGACATGATGGTAATGATGATGACAATGACAGAGACAATGATGATGATGATAATGATAAGAATTATTAGTTATGGAGGTTAAGTAACTTACCAATGAATCTTGTAAAGACTGAAAGAAGGGTACACCTTGGTCTAATTTGCCTTTTTTGATGTTAAGTCCACAGTATAATACTGTATTGAAAAAAAAAAGCCACTGCAACCTATGAAGCTGATTTGCCAGTTACCCATTTACACTACCAAATGTATGAAAAATGGCAACAATTTGGGACACATTCCTGACTTAAAGGACTGTCTATATGCTTGTGATTCAGAACTAAAAATCTCATCACTTGCTGTGATAGCAGTGTAACTGACTGGCTCTGCTGCCTGGCTATCCATGTACAAAAATCCCTCAACTTCCTCCCTATCTGCAGAAAGGAGGATTGTGGACTGCAGGAACAGGGCAACTTCAGCCTGCAGTCCACAGGGTTTACATCCAGGCACACCTAGGGCCACAAGAGCAACAATAAAAATACAATGTGCGACTTACTGAGAAGTATGAATGAGGTAGTGATGGCAGCAATGGCAGCAGGTGCAGTCAGTGATGCTGGGGGTGGTGGGGTGAATGTGTACCATTGGCAGTGCTGGCCTGTGTACCCCGGGCCACACACACACAGGTACCCTGGACGAAGGTTGTGGCAGGATCCCCCATGTAGGCAGGGTGACCATATGCATTCATCCAGGTCCTTGCAGTTTCGCCCAGATGCCACTTGTCCTGGACCACAACTGGAATAAGAATGAACTGAATTAGGAGAAAAATATCCTGTTGCCTAAAAACAAGTGCCCCCAAATAGACAGGATTATCACACCACACTCATCCAGGTTCTTGCAGCTTTGCCTGGATTTCATCTGCCCTAGACCACAACTGGAGATACTAAAATTATAAGAAGAAAAAATAAAATTACTAGAAGAAAAAGTTGCCTAGGAACAGTGTCTCCATTCAGAAAGGGTGACCATGCATTTGTCCAGGTCTATGCAGCATCATCCAGATGCCACCCGCCCTGGATCACAGCTGAAAGGAATAAAACTGTAAGATGAGGGAGAGTTGACATGAAATAAGAAGAGATATTATCATCACAAAGACCAACTGCTGTACAGTACTGATGGTGTAGAAAGTGCTGACCGACCAAGATCAAAGCATTGACACAATCTTCAGTGTCCTTGCAGCTTCACCCAGATGCTATCCAAGAATGTTGCCCAAACTCATCTACAAAAGACTGCATCCAAGAAAGGGGTGAGGCAAGGTTAATTAACCTCAAGCACTCATCTCCCTGTGGACCAGATAACATAAGCAACATACACCTTAAACACATTGGACCACAAGGCATACAAGCACTCACCAACATATAAAACTACAGCTACTCACACAACATAATACCCAACATGTGGAAGCATGGCATTATCATCACTATCCCCAAACCCAACAAAGACCCCACGTTACCTTCCTCACACCACCCCATCACACTCCTCTGCACCCCCTCCAAAGTCACTGAAAGACTGGTACTACAACTAGTTACACCTCACACCCTCCTAGCCCCATCACAACATGGTTTTAGGCCACTACACTCCACAAACACTCTTCTTACAGACCTCACACAGATAGTTTTTGATGGCATGAATTCAGCTAGGCCACTACATAGAACACTCCTTGTCACACTAGACATTAGTAAAGCTTTTGACTCCATCCCCCTCCACAACCTCACAAACAAAATATTCAACACAAACATGCACAATAACACAAAAAGATGGATAGCAAACTACTTAGCAGGGAGATATGCACATGTAACTTTTGCTGGTCAGTCCTCGAACATCAGAAACTTCACAAATTGTGTCCCCCAAGGATCTGTTTTGTCTCCTACACTCTTCAACCTATACATGCATGACATACCCACACCCCACACACAACAAATACACGTAGCTTCCTATCCAAACGACATAACACTTACATGCACACACCAAAATGCAAACACAGCCACACAAATCCTCCAACCTTACCTCAACACACTACATGAATGGTTCACCGCAAACAGACTCAAAATAGCCCCAGCCAAATCTACAGTGACCCTTCTCACAAACTGGACAGCAGAACACAGTCACATTCCACACCTCACCATAGACGACACTCCCCTACCACACACACACACACACACAAAATCCTTGGTGTAACATACAATACATCAATGTCATTTAAACAACACATCACAAACATCAAAAATAAATTAACACTTAGACTCAATGCCTTGAAGTCACTTGCCCATACAACATTTGGACACAACAAAGAAACCACCACCACAATATACAAACAATATATACATTCAGTGATGAATTATGCAAGCCCTGCTTGGGCTCCTAACCTCACTAAAACACACTACAACACTCTTCAAACCATACAAAACAAGGCATTAAAAATAATCACAGGCTGCACAGCTACTACACCTACAGACCACCTACACCAAGAAACCAAAGTCTTCAAAGTCAAGGATCATCTAACCATTAGAGGCACCCAAACTCTCGCTGCAGCCTCCACAAACCCACAACATCCACTAAGCTACATGGCAGCACATCCACACACACCAAGGAACATCAAAACAACACCCAGCACACGATATCATACACAAATATTATCATCTCTTCCCCCCTGCCCACCTCAGATCAGCTTCCAGAAGCGTATTCATACTCAAATCACTTGCCGTTCCATTCAGTCACTCAAAGACAACACGCAGCTGCATGCACGGCCTCCTGATATCCATGTTTCTGAACGCTATCTCTCCCGTGAGGACAGGGTCCACCTGGGCAGGCTGAGATCTGGGCATCATCCAGCCCTCTTGAGTTATCAGAAGAGGCTGGATGACTCAGTCGCTGACGCCTGTCCAGGATGTAACACAGCGCCCCATACTATTAAGCACATCATGGAAGACTGCATTGCACACAATCACCTACGTCAACAACACAACATACACTCCTTGAGAGCTCTGTGGGAAAGACCGGTCTCTGCCATGGCCTTCCTTAGGGACTCGGGGCTGTTTGACCAGACTGCCTAGGGAACAACTACTACTACTACTCCAGGTGTGAACAGCAATGAACTCCCTCTGCAGGTGGTACACAGTGGTGATGTTTATTCTGTTCTTGCTATTCCCAGGCAATTTTCTTTAGCTTAGGTGAGCCCTACAGTCAAGGAGATGTTAACTCACTCAGTTCAAGAAAGCCCCCCAAAGTTTGAATAAATCATCTGTAGCAAGCAAAGAAAAACTACATCAAGTAAAGCAATGAAAGAAAAATGGCATCTCCAGATATGAATGGGTCCCAACTCACCGACACTGTGGCTGACCCCAAGAAGCAGTACAGGTAAGAGGGGCAGGACAGGTGTAGTTGATGCATGTGTGAGAGGCAGCGCACTCCCCCTGTAGGTGTCGTGCAGAGGTGGCCTGACCCCAGCTGGTTCCGTTGGCTGCAGGAGGTAGAGGCAGGGGGTGTCCAGACACACGCAGGTCATCAATGCATGCTGCAGGGTATGGTAGTTATGTCAGGTTGGATTTAGATTGGGTTAAGTTAGGTCAGAGTTCATTAACATCTTCAGTCAAATGACATCTCTCTCTCTCTCCCCTCCCCAGACATATTCTTCTTTAAGCCAATGACAAATTCTTTTCTATTCTTTGGTTTTCCTCTCTATAGACAAATCATTCAACTTTCAAAGGATGTCTAGTAGTGGAATGGTTTCTGAAGGCTTTCGATCAAGTCTGGCATAAATCTTTGATTTCCAAACTGCCCTCTTACGGTTTCTATCCTTCTATCTGTGCCTTCATCTCTAGCTTCCTTTCTGGTCGTTCTATAGCTGCTGTTGTAGACGGCCATCGTTCTTCTCTTAGACCTATCAACAGTGATGTTCTTCAGGGCTCTTTCCTATCACCAACTCTCTTTCTTTTATTCATCAATGACCTTCTAAGATGTACATCTAACCCTATCCACTCATATGCTGATGATTCCACCCTTCACCTTTCCATTCGATTTCCGCAACATCCATCTCAGCAGTTACTTCAGCAAACAAGGGATGAAGCTATGGCACACCTAATGTCTGACTTGGCTCATATCTCTGATTGGGGTAAAAATAATCTTGTTATTTTTAATGCATCAAAAACTCAGTTCCTACACTTATCAACCCGACAAAATCTTCCTCAGGATTACCCACTAATGTTTAATAATGTCCAGCTCAGTCCTGCATCATCCTTGAACATGCTAGGGGTTTCATTCTCTCGGGATTTGTCTTGGAAAGAACATATTACATCTCTTGTGAAATCTGCTTCCAAGAGATTAGGTGTGCTGGGCCGACTCCGAACCTTCTTTACCCCTGCACAGATGTTGACCTTGTACACGGGTTTTATTCGCCCGTGTATGGAGTACAACTCTCATGTGTGGGGAGGCTCCCCACATGCAGCCCTTCTCAATAGGGTGGAGTTAAAGGCTTTTCGTCTCATTAACTCTCCTCCTCTTACTGATTCCCTTCAACCTTTGTCCCTTCGCCGCACTGTTGCTTCTTTATCTCTCTTCTATCGCTACTTCAATGGTCACTGTTCCTCTGAACTGTCTGCTTGCATCCCTCCACCTCTACGACGGGCATGTAATACCCGTCTAGCAACAAACTCTCATCCCTTTTCTGTCCAACTCTCTAATGCAAGAGTTAACTGTTACTCCCAGTCCTTCATTTATGCAACTGGTCAACTCTGGAAATGTCTCCCTCTGTCTGTATTCCCTACTTCCTATGATCTCCAATCTTTCAAGCGCAGTATGTCCAGGCATCTCGAAATTAATGGATCTTGAATTTGGCTCTCTTTTGTATTGTTTTTACTTTTTCTTGGAACAGTATGCGGGCCCTGGCCTTTGGTTCCTTCTTCCCTGCATAAAAAAAAAAAAAACCTTCTCAGTTAGAAAAATCTATCCAAAGGTGAACCAAACAGTCTAGTTACAGCAAAATATAAGACATCAGACCAACGAAGTTAAAATTGCTAGGTTAGGTCTGAGTATAAAGTATTTGCTTTGGTTTGGTTAGGTTTGGTCAGGCTAAAAATTAGATTGGGGTAGGTTAGGTCATGTATAGTTAAGTTTGATTTGAGTTCACTTAATTTTGTTAGTTTAGGTTAGTTAAGGTTTGAGTCAATTTTGCGCTGATTTGGTTTAGATTACGGTAAACAAGACTAGAATTAAAAAAAAAATTTGATATGTTACATTAGTGATAGGTTGTTAGATATTTTTTTTTTCTATATAAGGTCAGAGTTCACATCAGAATACAAAAACAAAATGGGTCACAAATCCAGTCACTTGTAATCTAATCTTTCATAATCCAATTCCTAACCTCTGACAACGATGCCTGTATTATAGTGGCAGCCGTGGCTCAGTGGGTTAGAGCACTCTGCTCTGGCCGAAGGGTCAGAGGTTTGAGTCCTGTCCACCCAAGGGTCATTGGTAGACATCAGGATGGGCATCTGGTCATAAAGTGCTACATGCTCCAAACCTAAGTCCTCTACCCAGGGGCAATGCCTTAGCCCTTAGGGGAAAACAAGGCATAAAACTTTATATATATGTATATACAGTTCACCTTAACTTGGCAGAAATGTTCATCCTTTTGTAGCTTACTTCCATCAGCTGAATGGCAGAAAACATCAACAGTATGGCTCTAGACTGTGCCCTCTGCAAAGCACTTCTTCTGACTAGCACCATATTCTAGACTTATAGTTCACTCATCTTTTTTTAAACAGCAAAATTCATCGATTTGCAGCTTATTTCCTGAGGCTGACTGGCAGAAAACTACAATACTGTATTTACTGTTGCTGAGCAACCCCAGTCTGCTTGGCTATGCAGACCCATCAATCACAGGCAAGCAACTGCCCCTACTGGGCCATTCTGACCAGTGAACTGATGTTCCACTGCAGTGTGGCAAGATCCAGGGAGGTGTGTGTAGATTTGGTTCCTGGATGGACACTGCATTTGCACCTCTCCATCCAGTTACCAGGAGCACCATAGTAGGCTCCACATCACCCAACTATTTGGTTATATGGTTACCACCCAGCATTGCACAATTTGGTTTCCTGCCTTATAGGGAACCAGTAGGCATGTCACTCAATGTAAAGATAACAGGAGTGGAAAAAACATGATAAAAAGTGGCAGGATGAACAGGAGAAATAGGAGGAGAGGAGGGAAGATACAGAAAAAGAATGATAAAGGTGAAGGAAGAAGGAGGCAGCACTAAATCAAGTGAATAAATGATGGTTGCCACCACACCTACCACCTACATCATTTCCACACCACTTCCTCTTGACTACCACCATATTCTACACTTAATCTCTTGTTCCAGCCTAGCATTCAAGATGGAAAAATGGCCACTTTACACCTAGTTAAAGTGAACCAGTATATACAGGACAAAAGGGGAGACATTTACTAGGGTTAAAATGCTAAGACTTAAATACCAGTACTGGTGTGGATGATTTAATTAATCTGATGGTGTATTTCTGTGTGTGTGTGTGTGTGTGTGTGTGTGTGTGTGTTCTTACCTATTTGTTCTTTCTTAATTGTATCTTTACAGGAATGAGTCAAGATCGCACTGTCCCGTGTCTTACACCATATTCATCATACATCTCCTTAAATTTATGAATTGTTTTGGCACACACTGTTTCATTTGGTTTTGCATTCCACTAATCAATTGCCCTATTTGGAAAACTAAATTTCCTTATGTCTTTATCACCTCTCTATTTATGCAGTTTTTTGCAGTGTCCTCTTGCTGATGCTTCCCCATAGGTTATATATTCATTTATGTCAATTTTCTCCTTCCCTGATATGCATTTATATAGCATAACAATGTCTCCTCTTTTCCTTCTCTCCTGTGGTGTTGGCAGATTCAGTCTTTCTTGATAGCTTAGATCCCTTAAGCTTGGTACCCATCTTGTAGCAGTCCTTTGAGCTTTTTCAATATTATCTATGTGTTCCTTGAGATGGGGATTCCAGACTACTGATGCATACTCCAGGGTTGGTCTGATGAAGGATGTTATTAACTTCCTCAGCATGTCTTCATTTATGCACGTTAACACTATTCCCATATTTGCAAGCACTGTATGTATGTTCCATACCTTCTCATTTATGTGGTCAGCCAGAGCTAGTCTGTTATTGATAATCACACCTAGGTCCTTCTCTCTTCTGGTATGTGTAGAGTTTTACTTCCTAGCTTATAAACCCAATCCAGCCTTTTCCCACTTTTACCGAACTTGATTACATGACACTTGTCCACAATGAATTCCATTTGCCATATATTACTCCATTCATGAAGTTTATTTAATTCTTCTTGTAGTTCTTTACAAGGGTCTGTGTCAGTAATTCTCCTTTGTATTTTGCATCATCAGCAAACATATTTAAATAGCTTTCATTCCCAATATAACTAGCTGTATCATTTATGTACAATTAAAACATAATTAGTGCCAACACTGAGCCCTGTGGAACTCTGCTAGTCACTGCCCTCCATGATGAGTAGTTTTCTCTTAGTACTGTTCTCATTTCCCTTTTTCTGAGAAAATCTTGCATCCAACAGTACAGTTTGCCTCAGATTTCTCCTTGATGGTACAATTTCCATAGGAGTATTTGGTGTGATACTCTGTCAAATGCTTTCTTGAAATCTAGATAGATACTGTCCACCCATCCATCTCTTTTCTGTAGTTTTTCTGCAACTCTGTCACAGTAGCTTAATAGATTAGTAACTCATGATTTTCCCTTTCTGAAACCAAATTGCCTTTCCGTTATCATACTGTGTTCTTCTAGATAGTTTACCCAAACTTTTCTTATCAGCTTTTCCAGTATCTTACTTACAACACTGGTTAGTGATACTGGTCGGTAGTTGAGTGGATTTTGTCTATTCCCTTTCTTGAATAAGGGGACAATGTTTGCTTTCTTTCAAATATCAGGTAGTTTACCTTGACCCAAGGATTTCTTAAATATTAAATATTATTAAATATAATGGTCTACTTAACTCCTTTGCACATTCATGTTGCACCCAACAAGAAATCTCATCTGGACCATTTGCTTTTCCTGTGTTTAATTTACTTAACTCCTCCTGTATTTCTTTTTCTGATATTTGTATATCTGGTAATATGTTTGGGCACGCATGTTCTGTATCATCCCACTCAGAATTATTTTGTTCTGTAAAAACTGATTGGAAATTCTTATTTAGTGCCTCACAAATACCTTTTTCTTGTGTGTAGAGGGTCTTTTTCTTGTGTGTAGAGGATCCCTTCATCCCTAATGGATTGTATTTTGTCTTTTACTTTGGTTTTGCTTCAGATGTAGCTAAAATAGCTTCGGTTATCACCACTTTTGTTAATGATGTCCTGCTCAAACTGTTTTTGAGCTTCTCTCCTAATTCTTGTGCATTCGTTTCTTGCCTGTTTATAGTTATTATATGCCCTCTCGCTATTGTGTCTTCTGTATCTATTCCACAACAAGGCTCTTTTTTCTTTTGATTTTTTACATTCTTTATTAAACCATTTCTTTATTTTCATTTCTGCTTCTTTGTGCTGAGGAATGTAATTTTGGACACCTATTTCTTAAAGTTCACAGAATTTTCTATATATAACATTTTAATCTTGTCCTCTAAGCTCTTTTTCCCAGTCTATTTCTAAGAAGTATTTCTTTAGGTCATGGTAGTCTCCCTTGTTATAGTTAAGGCTCTTTTTGTAGCTTTCATTGCTGTTATCTATGTCATATGCAATCCTGAAGCTGCAATTTAATACCGCATGGTCGCTTTTGCCGAATGGAGGGTGATACATAATACTGTCAATATCATTTTCTTGCCTAGTAAATATATGATCTAGTACTGATGGTACATCTAGTCCTCTTTTTCTGGTGCTTTCTTTTACATATTATGTTAGGAAAAAACTCCTGCACAAGGTCCAGGAGCTTTTGGTCCCAACAGCTTTCCTGGCTTTTTATAGCTAGAGCATTCCAATTTATATTTGTATTGAAATCTCCAGATATTATAATTCTTTCAGATTTCTCCTTCATTCTATGTCGTAATGCTCTTAAACTTTGAATTGTACTCTCTGCCAGGTCTTCATATTCACCTTTTCCCAAATGTTTGATTTGGGTGGCATATATAAATTTACCACAATTATTTTCCCTTCAGACGTACTAATCTCTACTGCGATCAATTCCACCTGTGAGGGTATATCTAGTTCTATTTCTTTAACTTGCAGATTTTTCTTTGTTAATATCATAATTCCACCCCCTTTTTTTAAGCTCCTATCTCTTCTCCATATATTATATTCCTCTAGGTTTAGAGTATCATTTGATATCCTTGATGTTAATTTTGTTTCAGATAGGCAGACAATATGTGGTTCTTTTTCTTTAATATAATCATTCATCTCTAGTAATTTAGATACCATTCCATCTACATTTGAGTACATAAACTTTATCATCTTATTTACATACTTGTCATGATTTGGGTTTACTGCTTTCCTCCTTTTTATTCCCTCCTGTTTATGTACCATTTTCGTACCTGCAATCCAACTACTTTGTAAAAAAATGTGTTTTCCTCTGATCTTCCCTCATTCTTTGTTTTCGCCTCTTCCCTCTTCTCTTTTAGTAAACTCAGTTCCTCTTGAGTTAGGCATCTTTTTATCCAAACATTTTTGAAATCAACTTTTTTCATAAGTTTATTTGCATTTTTCAGTATTTCCTCCACAGTGTTTACACTCTGAAAGGTTACTTTCAGAGGCCTTGATTTAATTCTCTAGTATTTCTCTAGCCTTTTGTGTTCCTCTATGTCTTTACTACAGATCTCCTCTGATACTTCCTTCAATATGTTCATTATATTTGCCATCTCCTTTTGGTCTCTTGAAATCTTACTTTTTATTTCCTCCTCCTCAATACCAGTGATTATATTTGTTGATGTCTGCTGAATCTTTGACCAGTTTTCGATTGTTCTGGATTATTTTCTTTACTTCTTTTTTAATGCTCTTTTCTTCGACTTTTGCTTCTAAGTCTTTCTTTACTTTCACCACTTCAGCATA
>JAGKTI010003796.1:0-16966 GCA_018397915.1 Birgus latro
ATGTGGGGAGCCTCCCCACACATGAGAGTTGTACTCCATACACGGGCGAATAAAACCCGTGTACAAGGTCAACATCTGTGCAGGGGTAAAGAAAGTTCGGAATCGGCTTAGCACACCTAATCTCTTGGAAGCAGATTTCACAAGAGATGTAATATGCTCTTTCCAAGACAAATCCCAAGAGAATGAAACCCCTAGCATGTTCAAGGATGATGCAGGACTGAGCTGGACATTATTAAACATTAGTGGATAATCCTGAGGAAGATTTTGTCGGGTTGATAAGTGTAAGAACTGAGTTTTTGATGCATTAAAAATAACAAGATTATTTTTACCCCAATCAGAGATATGAGCCAAGTCAGACATTAGGTGTGCAATAGCCTCAGCCCTTGTTTGCTGAAGTAACTGCTGAGATGGACGTTGCAGAAATCTAATGGAAAGGTGAAGAGTGGAATCATCAGCATATGAGTGGATAGGGTTAGATGTACAGCTTAGAAGGTCATTAATGAATAAAAGAAAGAGAGTTGGTGATAGGACAGAGCCCTGAGGAACACCACTGTTGATAGGTCTAGGAGAAGAACGATGGCCATCTACAACAGCAGCTATAGAACGACCAGAAAGGAAGCTAGAGATGAAAGTACAGATAGAAGGATAGAAACCGTAAGTGGGCAGTTTGGAAATAAAAGATTTATGCCAGACTCAATCGAAAGCCTTTGCGATGTCAAGTGCAATGGCAAAGCTTTCGCCAAAGTCCCGAAAGGAGGATGACGAGGAGTCTGAAAGGTAGGTGAGAAGGTCGCCAGTGGAGCGTCCCTGACGGAACCCATACTGACGATCAGAAAGAAGGTTGTGACTGGAAAGGCGCTTTAAAATTTTTCTGTTAAGAACTGATTCGAAAACTTTTGATACACAGGATGTTAAAGCAATTGGACGATAGTTGGAGGGTTGGGAATGGTCACCCTTCTTTGGGACTGGCTGAATGAGAGCAAACTTCCAGCAAGAAGGAAAGGTACAAGTTGAAAAACAAAGGCGAAAGAGTTTACCTAGGCAGGGTGTAAGCACAGAAGCACAGTTTTTGAAGACAACAGGAGGGACTCCATCAGGCCCATATGCCTTGTTAATATTGAGGCCAGTGATGGCAGAAAATACATCAGCTGAAGAAATTTTAATGCCAGTCATGAGGAAGTCTGAGGGGGGAAGTGATGGAGGAACAGCACCGGAATCGTCTAAGGTAGAATTGGAGGAGAAAGTCTGAGGAAAGAGATCTGCTTTATCAGTAGAAGAAACAGCTACAGAACCATCAGAGTAGAAAAGAGGAGGGAAGGACAATGAGGTAAAGTTATTAGAAAGGTTTTTGGCAAGGTGCCAAAAGGAGCGAGAAGAATTCGAGTTGGAGAGTTGGGAACATTTAGCACGGAAGAAATTATTTTTAGCAGAGCGAAGAACAGACTTAGCACGATTCCGGGCAGAAATATAAAAAAGATGTGATTCAGGGGTGGGTTGACTCCGGTACCTTTTAAAGGCCCTCTCTCTGTTGCGGAGAGCATTAGAACAAGCGTGATTAAACCAAGGCTTTCTTGCATTAGTCAGAGGATATGAAAAAGGAATGTATGCTTCCATGCCCGAGAGAATAACCTCCGTAATGCGCAAGGCACACTCAGACGGCTCCCGGCCATGGAAGCAATAATCATTCCAAGGAAAATCAAAGAAGTACTGCCCTGGGGCCTCCCAATCTGCAGCTCCAAAGTGCCACAGGCGGCGTTTCTTTGGAGGGTCCACAGGCCGTACTGGAGCAATAGGACAGGTTAAGGTAATAAGGTTATGATCGGAAGAGCCCAACGGAGAGAAGAGATTAACAGTATAAGCAAAAGGATTAGTTGTTAGGAAAAGGTCAAGTATGTTGGAACTCTCTCCAAGGCGGTCAGGGATACGGGTAGGGTGCTGTACAAGCTGCTCTAGGTCATTAAGGATAGAAAAGATGTAGGCTTGTTCATCAGGTGGATCAGTGAAAGGAGAGGAGAGCCAAAGGTGGTGGTGAACACTGAAATCTCCTAAAATGGAGATTTCAGAGAAAGGAGAATTGGATAGAATGTGTTCCATCGTAGAAGTAAGATAGTCAAAGAATTTTTGATAGTCAGTAGCATTAGGAGATAAGTAAACAGCACAGATATATTAAGTCAGAGAATGACAGGAGAGCCAAAGCCAGAGAGTAGAGAATTCAGAAGAATCAAGTTCAGGAACACGAGAGCAAGATAGATCGTTGCGTACATATACACAACAGCCACCTTTGGCTTTGAAATGAGAATAGAGAAAGTAGGAGGATACAGAAAAGGGTTTGCTATCAGTTGTCTTAGACAGCCGAGTCTCAGTAAGAAAGAGAAGGTGAGGTTTAGAGGAGAAGAGGTGGTGCTCAACAGAGCGAAAGTTAGAGGAAAGGCCGCGAATTACAGAAATGAAGAAGGAGTGAGTCAGACAGTTGTTCCAGGCAGCTCCGAGAGTCGTCACAGGGAGAGGGGCAGATGGTGGGGGCATTTATGGTTCCCCCCCCTGGGGACTCCGAGGCACGATTATCATTAGCCATTTTTCAAACAAATTTGAAAAGGAAGTGCAGTGTGTAGCGTGTATGTAGTTTGGTGTTGACAGTTGGAGAAACTTGTATTGGAGAGCATGCTGGTCTACTCTCTTGTGTAACTGAGACACTGAAAAAGTTCAGCAAAGGAGGATGGTCAGGAACAAGTCCTGAGGGCTGATGAAACGGGAGCTCCAGCTCTCCCTGTCATCAGCTTTCCATCCTCCTAAGGAGTACTGCCCTGCTCGACTGGTGCTACAGTCTACTCCTCCTAAAGTGTGTGCAGTGACATGTGTGTTGCACACAATCATGTCCATAGCCTCCCCGAACTCGAGTATTCTTTCCCCTTCCGCATTCCTCACACCATATGCATATCCTCCATGGACTCCTTCATAACCTTGAGCTGCTTCACCAACATGACCATTTAAATCCCCTCCCAGAACCACTACCTCATCATCGCCCATACCACTTACTACACGTATTAAATCATCCCAAAATCTATCCTTCTCTGCGTCATCCAATCCTACCTGTGGAGCATATGCCGATATAACTGAAATAATTTTCCATCCGATCAAAATTTTCACTATTAATATCCTATCACTTACTCTCATAACATTCATAACATATTCCACCCATTTCTCCGCAACCAGCACACCCACACCCCCATATCCGTCAGTTCCCCCCTGCCAAAACAACTTAGTAGCAATCCTTCTCAACAATCTTTCTGGCTGATCCACCCCTGCACCGGACTTCCTGCAAACATGCCACATCCACCCACCTCCTACTAAATGCCTCAACAACTTCCCCCGCTCTTCCCGTCAAACTTCCCACATTCCACGAACCCACCCTAAACCCCCTGGGTGATTTGCTGTCCTCAGGCTTGCTTTGATGCATATACAGTATTTGTACTTGTAGGTCATAGTCGGTAAGATAAAGTGGGGTAAACATTCCGAAGGCCTGACCCATTGCACAGTCCCAGGTCCAGGCAATGGATCTGGGACCCCTAGCCCACCAGCTTACCAGTGGCTGTGGTAGTGGCCTCGGGGCACCCTGCCAGGACAGCTGCAGGGACACTCTCCAAGCGCGGCTTGGCACTGCAACTGCCCCACCATTATACACCCACTGATAGGGCAGCCTCCTGGGGCGCTACTCCCAGGTTCGGGCCCCTCTCTATTGAGCGGAAGCAGCAGCCTGGGAAACGCAATGCCCTGTACCCTCTAGCACAGGTTCGAGCCCCATCTCGCCCCGGACCCATGATCTATGCTGGAGGAACCCCCATCAAGCCTCCCCCCAAAAGTCCGCCACTAGGTAGCGGGGGCAAAGTTTTCTGGCCGCATGCCCTTGCTGGCGTCAACCCCTGTAACGTAGTGGGATACGTTGTGTGATATGTAAAGCGCATGTGGTGTAGTGCATAGGATAGTTAGAGGAAATGTTTAGGAGAGTAAGCTGGTCTACTCTCCATGTTACTGTCACACTGAAAAGGTCAGCTTTAAATGTACAACTGAATACCACATTAAGGTGGTTTGGGCATGTGGAGAGGATGGAGAGTGAAAGATTGACGAGGAGAGTGAAAGATTGACGAGGAGAGTGTATGTGAGTGAGGTGGAGGGGGCGAGAGGGAGGGGGAGGCCGAGGATGAGATGGAGGGATGGAGTGGAGAGGTATATGAGAGAGGGGGGTGTGAGTTGGGAGCGTGGTAGTGAAATGGCAGGGGACAGAGTGACATGGAGGCGATTTGTTTGTGGCCACCCCGTTCGGGATTGAGGCATCTGGCAATAGATAGATAGATAGTGATTAATTTCATTTTGTTTTTTTTTAAAATATTAACAGAAGCAAGAACCAAAGGCTAGAAGCCCACAAATTGTTCCCTCCAAGAAAAAATAAAAACAGGATAAGAGAGAGCCAAAATCAAAATCTGTTCTTTCAAGATGCCTGGACACACTGTTTAAAAGACTGGAGGTCATAGGCAGTAGGAAATACAGACAGAAGAAGACAGTTCCAGAGTTGACCTGTTGCATACATGAAGGATTGGGAGTAACAGTTAAGTCCTGCATTAGATAGTTGGACAGAGGTGAGATGACAGTTTGCTGCTACATGGGTGCTACATGTTCGCTGTAGTGGAGGAGGGATGCAAGTGACAAAAAAAGAGATAGAGATGCAACAGTGTGGCAAAGAGACAGAGGTTGAAGGGATCCAGTAAGAGGAGAATTAATGGGATGAAAAGCCTCAACTCCAACTTATTAAGAGCTGTATGTGGGAAGCCTTCCCACACATGAGTTGTACTCTACACAGGGGTGAATAAAACCCATGTATAAAGTCAACAACTGTGTAGGGGTAAAGAATGCAGAGAGTCAGCTTAGCACACCTTAATCTCTTGGAAGTTACTCTCAAGTTCAGTTCCTCTGGAACTACGGAAGATATCCTGAATCCGGAAAGCTCTTGAGACACTGCATTAAGGCCTCCAACAGCCAGACAAGAACAGGACTGGGTGGTGAGTTGGAGTGGGAGTGGAATGGGAAAACGTTAGGGGAAAACCAACTCTCATATGCTTGATTGTGAAGTACCACAAATGAGCCTCTGACAGCTAAGTTGTTCACTGGTTACATAACATGCATCAAATCATCAAGGATCTGCCACCAATGTTCTCAAATAGATAACGTTTTACGAGATACAGCAGGCCCTCCACCTTTGTGTGGTTCCCAATTGCCAAGTTCCATTATTCACGAAAACCACATGTCACTGTTCGAGAACATGGGAAAAGCTTCCACAACATTCGAGATGCATCAAGAAGCACGTGAAAGCATCGATGAACGTGACACTTTGTTCCTGCTGGCACAATCTTTCCCGCATTTTCCCACGTGGCTTACACTCCTGCTCCCCTTACTTCTGTTATGCAGTCCTGTTCATGCTGCTCCCCACCTCAGTTATGCAGTAGCCACTGCTGAGTACTGCTGTGCTCATGCCAAAAAACTATACAGATTCAGTGGATGTAATACTGTAGTGAAAAGCAGTAAATATTTTCTCGCAGATTCAGTGGATGTAATACTGTAGTGAAGAGAAGTAAATATTTTCTGACAAACATTTAACAGTACAGTACAAAATACCCTCATGATCTGTGCAAAATACATTCTTAATACCCATGCAAACATGTGATGTGTGCGAATACTCATCTTAAAATGGACTGGTATAATATAAACTAGGTACAGTATTTTTATTAGTTAGGGAACTTATACCAAGACTATGTCCGGCATCAAAAAGCAGGTGAAGCTTTATTTTCATTACAGGCTCTTCTTAGTATGACCAAATATGAAAGCATATCTTTGATTGGGTGTACAACAATTTTGGGGCAATTATATGCCATATTATTGTGACACCAACTTAACCTGCTCAGACCCGACCGATTTTTTTACCCAACACCCTCAGAACCTGACCGATTTTCAACTTGTCTTTTTTTTGGCTCAAACCTCCACTTTTGGTGAGAAACATCGAAAATTCATAGAGAAATCACCCTCCTGAGCTTATAAATGTTGCTACAGGTGTCAATCAGCCTTACCTTTCGTTCTCTCTCAGGGTACGTGGCTTCAAAGAAAACGAACTATGGGAGGGTTAACTAACTCAAGCCACTTTAAATTACGTACTTATTTTTTTATTTGATATGAATATATGTGTAGTACAAGACTATATTTGTTTTCACACAATAATATAGGCGATATAAGCATTGTTCACTCACCAAAAACATCAGGATATGGCACCTTCCTTTACGACATTACCACATCATCACTTCTGTTTATTTCTCCCTCTAGCTTCTTTGTTTCTTTGTCCTCCACCTCAGGAATCACTTTTGTAGGAACTAGGCAAACCACACTCACCGGCCTCATGACGTGAACTGCCAAGGCTCCCGGTTGCATACCACAGGAACCTTCCGATGACGTCATCACTCGTGACTTAGCAGGTGTGTGCCACACTAACACTCTCGTCCTCTCTTCTTAATTTGACAGAAGATTCCAAGGACGAAGCTGGATGGTCTATTTGCATCTGATACACACTATGTATCCAATACATAGACTGTGTGAGTACCATTAACACCCGATACACACTATGTATCAAATACATACACTTTTGTTTAATTACTATCAAGACCCAGTCTGTGGCCACATACAGATATGTGATGTCTCTTGAAGTATTATAAACTTTCTAGTCTCGGCTGACTGCTGCACGCAGCCGCTCGGTCGAGGCACCTTTCTTGGTGAGACAATCAGTCAGTTGTTGTGATGTATCCACCCAGGATACCTCATCAATCTCCCCCTGCTCCAACATGTCCCGCAACACAGCAATATCAATGCGCAATCTCCTGTCTTCTATGCTCCTACAGGAGTAAAGGGTGTCCACCAGACTCTTGTTGTCGACGAAACACTTTATTTTGATCTTTCCACATCCAGAAACCTCACGCAATATGTTGGAGAGATATACAGCAGTTTCAGCACATTCAAGCAGCGCCAACGCCTCAGCAGATAAGGTAGATTTGACGACCCTCCTGATCTTCCTTGTCTGCCAGAATATAGGACATCTTGCCTCACTAGCATCTCGTAGGAAGATCACAAAACTTCCCTGAGATCCATTGCCTACAAGGTTGGCAAATGAGGCATCCGAAAAGCACTCTATATGACAGTCCTCGATCGGCCCCATTCTTGGAATGTATAGCTTCATGTTGTCAGTCTTCACCCTTGAGATCACCTTATTGAGTCTAAGCAAATCCGCTACGGTAGCTCGGCTGCTATTCACACTCAACTCACACACATCAAAGGCAATATCTGGCTGAGTGTATGCGGCAATCCAATTGAGTTGCCCAGTTAATGCTCGGTACTCCATTTTCTCAGACTCGGACAGCTCCCCCGATTTTACTGCTGCACGATGTTTACTCAGTGTGACTGGTTTCAAAGATGAAGCATACTGGAATTGGTTGAGCGTTATGTTGCCATCGATGTTGGAGATGACATTGAGACCAACGTATTTGAAGGCTTTTGATTCTGAACTGCCGATGAGGAATATTTGACTCAAACGATTTATCACTTGCTGTTCAAACTCATCTGTACCAGCCCAAAGGAAGTCGTCAACGTAGATGCATACAATGTCTTCGACTTTGCCACCATTGCTCCAAGAGAACAGCACTGAATCCAGTGATGACACTTTAGCTCCGAGACTCAACAACTGATCTTTTACGCACAGATACCAATGCCTAGAAGCATCATCAAAGGCCGTAAACAGTTTTCTTTAGCCTCCATAACTTACCATTTGCATATTCAGGCGGAGGACGTAAATGAACAACTCTCTCAATGTCGTTACCTTGCAAGTAGGCAGCTTTCACGTCCATAGTGTGGCAATCCCACTGGTTGGTGGAGGCCAAAGTAAGTGCCAAACGCACTGCTTCCTTTGAACAAGTAGGCGAGTCTTTTCGGAGATCCACTGTGTCTTCCTCAAATCCTCTGGCGACTAAGCGGGCCTTAACAATAGGCTTCCCATTTTTCAGTTTTTCTGTCACAACCCATCGAACCATTATGGCACCTTGCCCAACATCATCTACTTCCTCATACACATCATTATTCTGCCAATTTGTAATTTCATTTTCCTTAGCGCATAATACGGCCTCAGAGTTGAAAAGAACAAGCATTTCTGCGTCATCAACCACTTCCCACTCGCTAAGATCCTTCTCCAAATCTATCCAATCAATGCTGCCATCAGAGTCCCTCTTCAAATTATAGCAGTGTTTGTACTTTCCAGTGGCTATACCAGCCCAACTTATAATCCTTCCAGACACCAACTCTCCACTTTCTGAATGTATTCCCTTTATACCTTGACCAACAGAAACTTTGGGAAGCTGATTAATCAGAACAGAAACTGTGGGAGGCTCATCAATTGGGACCACACCATCTTCCGACTCGTCATCTGGTGGATAGTCATTCAACACTTGCGTAGGATTGTCATTAGGCTTCTCCTGGACAACATTGTTCTTCTCATCACTGCTGACACCACTTTCAACTGTAGTATCTTGCTCTGGCGCTCACGCTAGACGACATACGTGCACTCGCACGTATACACCGCCGTGTCTCACCAGAATTTGTTTCCCATATCTGCCTGTTACAATTCCGGGACCGTGCCACTCATGACTGTCATTTCTTTTGTAGAAGACTTTATCTCCATTCCGGATGTTGTTTAGGTCACTTGAACGTACGTTGTGCCGCAGAGCCCTAGCCAAGCATTCATCTGATTCGGTCTTGTCTAGCTAAGTGAAGAGCGTTCAAGTTGTCTCTCACAATTTTCGATGGTGATGAAGGTTCTAAGGCTGGAGGATCATTTGCGTACACATTAGGCAGACCAGGGTTTTGACCAAAAACAAGTTGGTTAGGAGAAAAGCCTGAGTAGTTGGTGAGAGCATTTCTTGCCAATACTGCCCATGCCAAGGCCACATCCAATTCACACTGGCTATCAGCCATTATCTTCCTAACAATGTCACCAATGACTGCATTTTGACACTCACAGACTCCGTTGCTCAAAGGACTCTCTGCAGATGTTGTCATGATCTTGATATTGAAGGCCTCTCCCAATGCTCGCATTTCCGCATTATTGAATTCACAGCCATTGTCTGTAAGAATTTTTCTTGGTGTGCCAAACACAACAATCCAGCTCCGAAATATTCCTTTGATAATGGTGGACGCACACTTATCCACGATTACTATCGCATTACAATACCTGGTCGCCAAATCAACAAGGACTAAGAAATAATGCCTTCCCCAAGCTTTTAAATCCATGGCTATGGCTTCGTTAAACTTAGACGCCATGGGCAAACTGACTACGGGTCGGGGCTTGGCTTTCTTAAATCTGCAACAGACTGTACACGGATCAGATACAACCTTGATAGCCCGTTCCAGTTTTGAACTTTTAATTCCTGCATCTGTGATCAGTTTAATTAGTTTCGCCGATGTTGGGTGTCCAAACTGCCTGTGAAGCTTCAAAGTGTTTTTTTCTACATCACCCCCACGAGATGCCGACATGATTGTTTCAGAAAATTCACGATCTAGTCATAAGGAAATTGGAAGTAAGTAATGGCCTGAAGATGAGGACTTTAAATCAATGATAGTTCCACAAATTTTGACCTGGTCAGTTCCAAGGTTAATCAACATTTTTGCTTTTTTCATGGAACGTCTACTCAACAGCAAGGGAATATTGCAGTCCACAACATCAGTCACGATGGTAGCACGCATGTTTCCAATGTAGCAGGGCAGAGTAACACGTTTGAGGGAAGAAACTGTGACACCATCAGCAAAAGTAAACGTTGAGGATGACGCTTCTTCTCTTACAGCATCACGTTCGTAATCAGTGAGCTCACTTAGATAGCAATTGATCCATTCAACTCTACATACAGTTGTAGAACACCCTGTGTCTAGAAGAGCACATCCCTTAGATTCTTCTACTAGAGTCTGTGACTTACCTCTACTAGCGGCATCATCCACATAGCCCATAAATAACGAGAGATGCACTGTTTCAGAATTCTCTTCTCGACTGCCGTCGTTTTTGTATGCATCAGGACAGTCACGTGCCCAATGAAATCTAGAATCACATACGAAACACCTCGATACCTTTTGGTCAGACCCAAGTGGGTTCTGCTTCCTGCCGGTGGATGAGCGTTGGGGAATTCTAGCAGATACGGTTGAACATCGGCCACTACCCCGATGTCGATCACGTACTGCACCACCCCGCAACATTCTCCGTCCTCGTCGAATACCTCTACCATAAAGCGTTTCCTCACCCTCAACTTCGTCACTCCGAAATACTGGTTCGTCTTTCACCTCCCGGGGGGACACAGATGCCTCGTTCTGCCTGCCAATTTCACCAGCAAAAATATGATTCAGGACAGATTTCATATTTTCGTATGTCACCTCAGTTATCGCGGACATCACTAGTTGTCGCTCACTGTCTGAAAGTTTGCATGCAGCAAAGAGCATAAAAGCCATCACAGAAGTTGGCAGTTCCATGTCCTGCTTTGTAAATTTAAAATAAACATGCTCAAATTCTGTCACGAACTCACGAATGTTCATATCACTGGCTCATCTGAAGTTGTATAGCTCATAAAAAGATGCAAGCTGTCGACGTCCTTTGTCCACGAGAAATAAACCGTCTAGTTTTTTCAGCAGGGTCTGAACACCATCCTTCTGCTTCAGAACATCTGTATCAATCTGCGAAGACGCCACCCTCGCTCTTCCAGACAATGACAGGTGAATAGCTAAGGCTTGTTTTTCTTTTGCTAGTTCCATTAGTTTGCACGAAATGCCAATGTCTTTTTTCCAGCTCTCATATGCAGAATCATTTTCAAGTTTTGGAGGCCACTTGGTCGAACACGACGCCATTCTTCCAACCATGCTCTGCTACCAGTGTAGGAACTAGGCAAACCACACTCACCGGCCTCATGACGTGAACTGCCAAGGCTCCCGGTTGCACACCACAGGAACCTTCCGATGACGCCATCACTCGTGACTTAGCAGGTGTGTGTGTGCGCACACACACTAACAACTTTCACCGTGAATTTTGTCATTGGAGAGACTGTGGGGCAACATGTCTTTACTGGCCTGGTTACTGCTAACAGGTGAATTGCCGAGTGTGGAGGGGAGGGGGGAGGGGGGTCAGGTGGGGCCAGGCAGTATCCCCGCTTGAGAGCAGGTAGAGGAAGGTCTCCCATATATGCCTACCAATAATCACCCAGGAATCCTGAAAAATGTGCAAACGACGGGCCTTGCAACTGACTGACGTACGATGCACGTCGGTGGGTTTGAGCGTAAAAAAATAAAGTGGTGACGTGTATCGTACGTTGGTGGGACTGGGCGGGTCAATAACTTGAATTCATGGGAAACTTAATTAACCCTTTGAGATTCTGATGATGATTTTGAGGGCACTTCAAATCCAACCTCAGAGATTCCAATGACGCTTTCAAACGTCATTTTAAGATACTTTTGTAAAATATTCACCATAAATTGCATTTATGCATCACAACAAAGAAACTCGGGCATGATGTCATGGGATGGTTGCTTTATGTATGGGGGCAGTGAGTGTGTGGTATGACTCATGGCTTTATCTCAGGGCAGGGAACAAAGGCAGTTGCACCGTAGCTGTCGTGACGGTCGAACTTTTCCTCGCACATATATGTATCATTTTGACTTTATTTTCTTTGCTTTCCTTTTTTGAACATTCTATTAAAAACTACAACTATTCAGCTTTAAAATAACACCACATCAGGCATTCTACAGTCAAATGGGTATCTACACAGAGCAATCAAAGAAAAATAATATGCGGCCGAGAATCATAATATAATTGTGCATCTTTTTCATTTCGTTTTACCATGCAATAAAATGCATAAATAACCATAGTCTATATAGCATTGTAAAGGTAATTTATTATAGTTTTGCATGGTTTAAACCAGATTTTTTATTGCTGAATATTTTTCTACAGTAAGGTTTAAAATTTTTAGTTTTCACCTAACTTCATCTCGTCATTTTGACTTTTCTTTTTCTTTGTTTTCCTTTATAAATATACTACGATAAACTACAACTATTCATCTTTAACATAAAACCACAACCAGCATTCAATTGTAAAAGATGTATTTAACACTGACCAATCAAAGAAAAAGATTGCAAAGTGAATATGCAGCCGAGCAGCATAAAAAATTTCGATCTTTTTCCTTTTGCTTTACTGCACAATAAAATACATAAATAACCATAATCTACATAGCACTGTAAAGGTAATTTATTGTAGTTTTGCATGGTTTAAACCAGATTTCTATATATTTAATAGTTTTATTTTTGTGGAATATTTTTCTACAGAGATATAAAATTTTTGTTTTTAGCATAACTTCAACTCATCATTTTGACTTTTGAATTTTTTTGTTTTCCCTTTTTGAACATACTATGATAAAGTACAACTATTTAGCTTTAAATAGACCCCCAAACCAACATTCTATCATGAAAAGTCTATTTACACAAAGCGATCAAAGAAAAATATCGCTACGCGAAGTTGTGGGTCAGTGTGAGAGGGGCTAACTCTAGCACTGACATAATCTGTCCGGCCCTGAAACCCAATAGGGTTAAAAGCATATTGGTTATCTAGCTTCCACATAACTCAAAAGGATACAATGGAGAAGGGACATGAAGAAGTATGGCTATTTCAAATATCCTGAGGCCATAATCCCACAAGGGGTGGCTGTCTGACTTTGAGTTAGTTGTTTTACGGGGACGGGCACTAACCTTCTGCCAACCCACTTGTTGAAACGTGGGGAAACATGTATAGGTTACCATCCAGTGTTGTAAATTGTTTCCTGGTTTACTGAAAACCAATTGGATTGTCACTCAATGTAAAGCCACCAGAAAATGAAAGAATAGTAATAAAAAGTGACAGGAAAGATGGGATAAACAGGAAGGGAGGAGGGCAGACAGAAAAAGAATAATAAAACTGAAGGAAGAAGTTGGCAGCACTAAATCAAGTGAGTGGATGATGGTTGCCACACCTACCACATACTTCAGTTTGTTAAAAAACATTAAAAAAAAAAAGTTGCTATTCCTCACTCTGCCCTAGGGTGGGAAAGGAGGTCTGGGGAAAAAAATTATCATATCTAATTTTCCTGTGACATCACTGCTGGGGAGGCTAAAAATATAAACAAGGTCTGGGAAAAAAAAAATTATCATATCTAATTTACCTGTGACATCACTGTTGGGGAGGCTAAAAAAATAAACAATGTTGCATCATCTCTTAACCCCTAAACCACGGGGTTGTGTGAGGCGGTCCTGACACTTCCAACAGGTGGTAATTCGCGCTCTGACTTATTTTTATAAAATATTGGCCCAAACAAGCCTGAGTGATATAAATAGCACTCAGGATTCTCCTACAGTTTTTCATATATATTTATATCTTGAAGGCCCCGGCTACTTAAAAAGAAAACAGAGGCACCCAACTGACAGCCCACGGCTCGAGCCATCGCCACTGAGCGTCATGAAAGTGACGGCCTGCGGTTAATTGGTTAAACATGGTGAATTAAAATAATGCGAGTATAAGTGGCTGGTGAATGGCTGGGAGAAGGAGGGTGGTGAGAAGGGAGGAAATGATCAGTAGGATGAAAGTAGTGAAAGCAATGAAGAACATCAAAATCGGGAAAGCCCAAGGAATTCATGGAGTGCATGGTGAAATGATGAAGCATGGGAGAGAGATAGCAGTGAAATGGATATGGGAGATGTGCAGATTGGCTTGAGAGGAAGGTAGAGTCCTGGAGGACTGGAAGTCAGGTATAATTGATCCCCTGTACATAGGTAAAAGGAAAACGAAGTGTGCAGGAATCATAGGGGTATTTGTCTTCTTACTGTAATAGGAAAAGCATATGGTAGGATACTTACTGACAGAGTTAGGGAAATAACAGATATTAATTAGAAAAGAACACGGAGGTTTTAGGAAGGGAAGAGGTTGTGTAGATCAGATATTCATCCTTAGGTCTTTAGTGGAAACGTTTCTAGAGAAGGGAAAGAAGTTATATGTGGCTGTCATGGATTTGGAGAAAGCATGTGACAATGTGGATTGACAGGGAATGTGGAAAATATTAAAAGTATATGGAGTAAATGGGAAGTTGTTGAACGCTGTGAAAAGTATGGAGGGCTGTTCAAAAAGTATCTGACCTTTGGCCAGGAAAAATAGAATTATTTACCTGGCGGTCTGAAACCCTAATCCCCTTCAAAGTAGTCTCCTTGGGACTGCACATACTTCTCCCAGCAGTCCTGCCATTGTTGGAAGCATTTCTGGAACGCATTTTTGGGAATGGAGTACACCTGGGTCGTTGCATTCCAAACTATGTCTTCTCGTGACTCAAATCCGGTCCCTTTCGGCGGCATTTTCAGCTTGGGAAACAGCCAAAAATCACATGGAGCCATGTCAGGAGAGTAGGGAGCTTGATGAGCCACAGGAGTGTTGTGTCTGGCCAAGAAAGTTTGAATCAGATGCGAGGAATGAGCTGGTACATTGTCATGATGCAGCTGCCAAGTTCCCACTGCCCACAGATCAGGTCTCTTGTGCCACTCATTCCTCATATCTGATTCAAACTTTCTTGGCCAAATACAACACTCCTGTGGTTCGTCAGGCTCCCTACTCTCCCGACGTGGCTCCTTGTGA
This sequence comes from Birgus latro, assembly GCA_018397915.1. Lineage (NCBI taxonomy): Eukaryota > Metazoa > Arthropoda > Malacostraca > Decapoda > Coenobitidae > Birgus > Birgus latro. The sequence goes on from JAGKTI010003796.1 coordinate 14,759, forward strand.
TTGTTGGCTGTTCCCCAAGCTGAAAATGCTGCTGAAAGGGACCCGATTTGAGTCACGAGAAGACACGGTTTGGAATGCGACGACCCAGGTGTACTCCATTCCCAAAAATGCATTCCAGAAATGCTTCCAACAATGGCAGGACTGCTGGGAGAAGTGTGTGCAGTCCCAAAGAGACTACTTTGAAGGAGATTAGGGTTTCAAACCGCCAGGTGAATAATTATATTTTTCCTGGCCAAAGGTCGGATACTTTTTGAACAGCCCTCGTATGTATGAGGGTGCTCAGGCTGCAGTGCGTGTGGATAGTGAACTGAGTGAATTTTTCTATCTGAAAGTTGGATTGAAACAGTGATGTGTCATGTCTCCATGGTTGTTCAATCTGTATATAGATGGGGCTATAAATGAGATACATGGCAGTGCAGCAGATGTTGTAGCAGCCCTAATAAGAGAGGGCAACATTTGAAAACTTCCTGTACTGCTGTCTGCAGATGATACTGTACTGTTAAGTGAAGACGAAGGGGAACTGCGAGGCTTGATGAATAAGTCTAGGAGAGAGTGTAAGAAACGGAATCTAAAGGTGAATGTACGGAAGGGTAAAGTTATGGTCTGTGAGAGAAATGAAGTCACTGAATGTACTGTGAAGTTGGATGATAAGGCATGTAGTACCTGTCTAGCAACAACCTCTCATCCCTTTTCCGTCCAACTCTCTAATGCAAGAGTCAACCGTTACTCCCAGTCCTTCATTAATGCAACTGGTCAGCTCTGGAACTGTCTTCCTCTGTCTGTATTTCCTATTTCCTATGATCTCCAGTCTTTCAAATGCAGTGTGTCCAGGCATCTCGAAATGAACGGATCTTGAATTTGGCTCTCTTCCGTATTGTTTCTGCTTATTCTTAGAAGGAACAGTTTGTGGGTTCATGGCCTTTGGTTCCATCTTCCTTGCATTAAAAAAAAAAAAAAAAAAACTTGGATTATGTGATGAGTAAGGATGGAAGTTTGGAGGATGAAGTAACTGAATGGGTACAACAATGAAGAGAGGTTAATGGTTCTTTGAAAGCAGTGATAAAAAACAGGGAAGTGAGCATGGACATAAAAAAGTTGCTGCATGATAGTAATCCCTCCATTATCCGGACGTCCAATACTCGGATATACTCACTATTTGGATATTGTGGGCTGCCCAACCCCCAAAATGGCCAAAAATTCGAAAAAATTTCGATTTTTTTGGGACCGCGTCAGTTTGAATTTCCCGCCTGCGCCGATTGGCTGTGTTTACGCTCGTGGTGCCTGTCTGTCGGTCGCCATTGCCCACTCAGCTACTGCCTCGTGAACACCTCCGACAATGGCGGCCGAAGTGATTGCTTTTGTGGTGATACCCTACCTCCTACAGTGCTTTATACTGCTTTTCACCTTCTTCATCATGTGTGTGATGATCGTCACTAGACCACACAGGAATTTACTGTTATGTACAGTGCAGTGAAGTGATGTGATTCCAGTTATAAAAAAAAAACGTTGTGGAAAGTGTTGGTGATAAGTGCTGGTGATTCTCAAGTGGAAAGGTGTGTCAGGTGCAAGGTCTTTCTGTCAGAGTCTGAGATGATAGAGTGGGTTATTACATCAGGACGGCAGCTTCTTGTTTGTAAGTACCCTAACTTCATACCTAGCCTGTTTTCATCATGTGGTAAATGTGTTAAAAAATTACCAAAAATGTTAATCATAATTTCCTGCTTGCAATTTAATTTTTCCATGCATGGTTCTTAAGTGCAACAGCTAGAAAAAAGGTGGAAGCAGTGAATTTCATGTCCGGTCCTAACCTAACCTAACCTAACCTATGCTTACCATAAAGATTTTCATGCCTAACCTGTTTTCATCATGCGATAAATGTGTCAAAAAATTACCAAAAATGTTATTCATAATTTCCTGCTTGCAATTTAATTTTTCCATGTATGGTTCTTAAGTAAAACAGCTAGAAAAAAGGTGGAAGCAGTGAATTTCATGTCCAGTCCTAACCTAACCTAACCTATGCTTACCATAAAGATTTTCATGTCTAACCTGTTTTCATCATGCTGTAAATGTGTTAAAATATTACCAAAAATGTTAATCATAATTTCCTGCTTGCAATTTAATTTTTCCATGCATGGTTCTTAAGTAAAACAGCTAGAAAAAAGGTGGAAGCAGTGAATTTCATGTCCGGTCCTAACCTAACCTAACCTA
>JAGKTI010003796.1:26944-37587 GCA_018397915.1 Birgus latro
AGATACAGGTGTGGGTTTAGTTACTGACTTGATAAATCTGACTATACTGATGGACATGATTGTGTGCACCACACATTTTAGAAAAAGAGAAAGTAGGTTGATTACATATGAGTCTGAGGGAAATAGTGGCCAGATAGATTATTTCCTGGTCAGGAGGGCTGATAGGAAGCTGGTGAGGAATGTTAAAGCTATAGCAAGCAAGGAATGTGTGCAGCAACACAAGTTATTAACATATGACGTGGTGGTTAAGGAGTGTGTGGTGAAAAAGAGGACCTATGCACCTAGGGGGAAAATATGGAAGCTGGAAAACCAAGCAATAAGGGATGCCTTCAACAGTCAGATGAGCAGAGAGGTGGCTGAACAGGGAAACATTGAGAGAAGTGTTAATGAACAGTACAGAGCTCTCAAGAACAATCTCCTGAGTGTTACTGATTCAGAGTGTGGATGGACAAGACATAAAGTAACTTGGTGGTGGGATGAGGCTGCAGAAGCTGCGTCTAAGGAGAAAAGAAGGTTTTTCCGGGAATGAAAAAAGGGTGGTAAGAAAGGAGAATACTTGGCTGCCAAGTGTAGTCCTGGAAAAAGAGATTTACAGGGAGGGCAAAATCTGAGTCTCAGAGTCTTTTTCTTGATAACCTAAATAGTGTGGAAAGGAAGAATGTAATATTTAAGGTGGTAAATCAGATGAAGAGGGAAAACAAGGATATCATAGGTATGCAGTGTGTGAAGAATGATGAAGGAAGGGTAGTGGTGAACAGTGGGGATATTAAAGACACCTGGAGAGACCACTGCAACTGGTTGTTGAATGAGGAGTTTGACAACAGGGAAGGTTTGGAGCCAGCAGATCCAGCGTATGGCCCTTGGCCTTCATTTGACACTGCTACTGTGAGCAGGGCAATAGGCAGGATGTGGGTGGGGAAGGCAGCAGGTGTGTCTGAGTTGATTGCTGAAATGCTTAAGGCCTCAGGAGATACAAGAGTGGGGTTAGTTCTATCTATCTATCTATTGCCAGACGCCATAATCCCGTAAGGGGTGGCCATTTGACTCTGAGTTATTTGTTTTACAGGGAGGGGCACTAACCCTCCACCAACCCACTTGTTGACACGTAGGGAGCACGTATGGTTTGGTTATATGGTTACCACCCAGCGTTGTAAATGGTTTCTTGGCTTACAGGAAACCATTTGGCTTGTCACTCAATGTAAAGCCACCTGTAAAGGAAAGAAAAGCAATAAGAAGTGACAGGAAAGATGGGAGAAATAGGGAGAGAGGAGGGCAGGCTCAGAAAGAGAATGGTAAAGGCTAAGGAAGAAGTAGGCAGCACTACACCAAGTGAGTGGATGATGGTTGCCACCACCTACCACTAAGGGTTAGTTACTAACTTGATAAATATGATTATACTGTATATGAGTGTGTTGTCCCAGATGACTGGCTAAAAAATGTAATTGTAAATGTGTACATGGGGAAGGGTGATGCCCTGGACAGAGGAAATTATGGAGGAATAATGCCTTTGGACCAGATGATGAAGGTAATAGAGAGTGTTCTAGAAGGAATGATTAGAAAAAGAGTGAATACTGATGAGATGCAGTTTGGGTTAATGCCAGGCAAAGGGACCTCTGATGTCACATTCATTGTTTGACAGCTACAGGAAAAATATATAGGAAAGAAAAGGGAACTGTACTTTGTTTTTGTTGATTTGGGAAATGCCTTTGACAGAGCCACTAAGGAGGTGGTGAAGTGGACAATGAAAAAGTGGGTGCTCACACCCAGGTAAGGGTGAATGGAGATTTGAGTAATGAGTTTTCCATAAATGCTGGTGTGCATCAGAGATGAGTCTTGAACCCTTTGCTGTTTATCATGGTACTTGATGCCCTCTCAAGTGACTTCAGAAATTGACTATCATGAGTGATGTTGTATGCCAATGATTTGGTGATGATTTAATAGAATGAAAGGGAGGTGGAGGAAAGAGTTAGGAAGTGGAGAGATGGTATTTAGGGCTGATGGCAGTCCTGTCAAAGAATAGGGAGAGTAGCCATGTGCAATTTGCCACAAGGGCATGGGAAGTATGGTAATTCCATCCTGTGCAGCATTTGTGATAAGTGGATGAATAAGAGATGTAGTGGTATTAAAGGCAGACTACGAGATAATACAGATTTCATGTGTGCGGTGTGTCAGGGAGAGCATGTGGAGGTTATCCAGAGTGAAAGGATTGATGTTGCTAGTGAGTCTCTGGAGTGTGTGGAAGAGTTTTGTTATTTGGGTGACATGTTATATGCTGGAGATGGGGCTGGGGCCAGCTCTGTGGCTAGAGTGAGGAGTGATTGGAAGAAGTTCAAAGAGCTGTTGCCTCTCTTGACATGGAGAGGGATCTTCCTCTGTGATACGGAATCTGTTCTGCTTCTCTCTTAACACTGAGAGGGACCTCCCTCTGTGCTACGGGATCTTTGTATGTTGCATGTGTTAGAAGTGTAATACCGTATAGTACTGAGACCTGGGCGGTAAAGGAAGATATTTGTAGGCTTAAACGTACAGAAATGACAATGATTAGGTGGACGTGCAGTGCATCCTTGAACGCGAGGCCTGAGGGGCCTAGGTTTACAATGGAGCTGAGAGATAGGAAGGGACTAGAATGGATTGGTGTTTTGACAAAGGGAGGTAGACTATGATGGTTTGGGCATATGGAGGGAATGGGGGATGATAATTGGGTAGAAAGTGAGAAGGGTTAATATTAGGGGCAGGGTTGTGAGAGGTAGACCGAGAAAGACCTGGGACGAGGTCACTGAGTGTGACTTCAGGGATAAGGGACTGAAGAGGGAAGCTGCAAGGGATCGAGCAGCACGGAAAGCCACCACAAGACGGCCAAGGTCGACACATGGAAGCATGTTGGAGCCTTTAAAAATGAAACGAAATGTATACAGTCCCAACTCGCTATATGACATGGCTGCATCAAGTGACAGCCTATCACATATCGATTTACCATATAGTGTGGTTGATGTAACATGGGTTCAATGGGGTTAGGGAGCATGCCCTCAACTGCAAAACATAAAATCTAAAAAACCCTTACCCTTTTAGGTTTGCCCTTGGTGCCCCTCAGTGGCACCATACTTTCCATTAGGGGTAGCATGCTAGCCGGACATGATTTCCAAGTCACAAGTTTCAGTACAGTATTCCACAAACAAAAAGTTATCACTTCAATTAATATCGCACACTGCACTATTTGATAAACACTTGTGTTGTTACTTGGTGATGGCAATGGTGTTTCAGTGGCCTTTCATGCACAAAATAAAATGAAAGGCAGATGATCACAGCAAACATAAACACTAAGCGGCCAGCTTGGCTCAATCAGCTGACTGGAAGGCTGTGTATATATGGCTAACATGATTTCCAAGTCACAAGTTTCAACATTTCACACACAAAAAGCTATCACTTCAATTAATATCACATACTCTATTATGTGGCGATAGCAATGGTGTTTTAATGGCTTTCAAACACAAAATGGAATGAAAGGCAGACTATCACAGCGAATGCAAACACTGGATGGCCATGCTGGCACAGATATCTGACTGCCAGTTTGCATGTGTCACTGCAACTTCAGAAGATTCTTGAAGGTGGCCATCACAATTATCGTGGCAAAATTGCGACCAATTTTTTTATTGTTATTCCAAAAAGGGGTATAATTTTGAATTATATTGTAGTAATCATCACAGAGTAAACAGCTGTATAATGAGACTTGACTGTATATGAGTGTCTTGTCTCAGATGACTGGATGAAGTAAATTATAATAAATGTGTACAGTGATCCCTTGATTATCACAGTTTTCATTATCAATGCAAGACACAAATTTGCACTCCTGCTGTTATCAAACATTTTTTGGCTAAAAAACATTGTTATTGCACACTTTAGCTTGTTTCTGCAGACAATGATTCACAGTAGCTGTGGTTTCTGATGGTTTTCAAGGATTCAAAGATGAGGAACTACATGAGGGTGTTTATACTAGGAGCCATTTTCACAGGTGTCCCTAACCTTTCAGGCCTGAAGCAAAAGCACCTTTGGATTTCACAGACCCTCTAAATGGCTTTCGGGAGCTTACTAACATGGGGATGTCTACCTGCGCTGATGCAGTAGGATTGGTAGTTCTGGGTGGCCAAAAATTGATGTAATAAACTGTTAGAAGGAAAAGACACCTCACTCAGCACCTTCCATATGCTGACAATATTTGGACAACAGAATGTGGTGAATGGTTTGGCTGGAAAATCCACTTCACACAATTCTTACTGATATGTTCAGGAGTGAAAATATTCATCTGAAGACAGCAAAAATAGGGAATAAGAAATGTCATCAGAATGAAGGGGTAACTAACAGCAACCTCACCATGCACCTACTTGAAACATCGGAAGTTGAAATGTGATGAATGTTGAGTGTTGCAAGAAACGTGTAAGTAAATAACTATGGAGAAGTAACAAGTATATAATAACGTCTACTGAGTGATGGTATGATTCATTAACAGGTGCAGTATTGGTACATGAACATGAGGTATTTTCTAAACAGTGTATGTTAGTTATATCAGCAATATTACATCGGGCATCTGATACTTAAATTTTGATGAAAATATGCATTAGACAACAGTTCTTTTATTTCTTTTAGGTCAGTTTGTTGTGGAACCTCCAACAGGCTGCAATAGGTTGCCTTGTATTTGGACAAATAACAGACTTTTAAACCACCGTGTGCCAGTGACATACATGTACGTCGGGCAGTGCATGTGCACAAATGGCAGCAATGTATATGTAGGTCATTGATTTAAAATATTTGCCAAAATTCAAAAATTCCATTTTGGCATGAGATATTTGCTAAGGATACTCCTGCGCCTGTTTAGGCCAAATACCCACGCTATGAGTCATCACATCGTCCCTTGTCCCGCACGGGACCCGGCCAACTCAGTCTCACTTTGTGAGTGAGCGAGTGAGCACCATGGCACATCGCGGTATTCCCCCACATGAGATTGACAAGCTCCTGAACATTCCCTGTGATGGAGAAAGTGATTCTCCCATTGATGATGATGTTGCTGATCGAGACTATGTCCAACCTTAGTTAGAATCAAGCAGCGAGGACAAGATTCCATCCCCCCCATGGCTGTCTGCATGGCTGTATCTCACCTTGCACCACTACCACTTCCCATCTCACCACGCCGCTCGCTCTATGGACGATTCCTCTAGTGATGAGGAGTACAGGGCCAACCCCTCAGGTGAACATCAGCTGCCTTCGTGGGTAGGATAACCCAGGAAAACTCAGAGGAGTCAGGAAGAACTATTTAGTAAAAAGCACAAGGTGAACAGTGCTTTGTTCTATTCACGTGGTGCATGATGATATCCGCCACCTCCAGCCCCACACCGTGCTGCCTCTCCCCAGCCCAGCACCTCCACCACACCTGAACCTCCTCGTGCTCCCTCCCCACACCTTCCACGCACTTCCTCCCCACACCCTTAAACAGTGGGGAATGGAGCAAAAGGTAAAGTAAAAGGGAAGGAAAAAGGCAGGGGGACGAAAAGTGCGAGTCGTGGGGAAAGCGAGGAGGCAAGCTCTATTTCCCAGCCTACTACTGAATTTCCTCCCTGTCCTGACGACGGCGACAGAGGTGGCCATATTGGTGACAAGGACGAAACCGAAGGAGGGGATGAAGTCACATGGGAATGGGATGATGAGAGCAATTTCGTTTCCATCATTCATTCCTTCACAGGCGGTGATACGGCAGGTTGTACTAAGTTGGAACTGACTCCCACCTCAAGAAGAATTATTTCCTTAAGATTTTTTTCGAGGGAGCTAATACTGAAAAGTCATTCTCCTCTCTAACACCTATATCGTCTTCTACCAATGTGTGGAGTGTGACGTGGGGTTGTGCCTAATTCCATGCTTTGAGGAATATCGCACCCTCCTCCACTTCTAAGTGTTAGAAACCTGCATTATATGTGAAAAAAGATGCTTATGGGTATTACTGAAATGTACACTGTGAATAAATTAGTGTAAATTATTTCATAAGTAACTGTAATGTATAATATATAAATTACTGTAAGTGATTTCATAGTAAGAAGTGCAGTGTAAGTACTTCATATATAACTTGTGTGATTTGTCTTGTGTGTTCAAGAAATGACACATAGTGAGTACAATGTGCAAGAAAAATTTGTTGTGTGAAAAAGACACACAAATGTAAAATCTATATGTGTGAGATAACACNAAAATCCAATAATACGAACATTATCGAAAAAATGCCACTCACTTGCTCGAATGTTGTAATGTGCCCCCGCACATAATTATGCTTGGGGACGGTTCCCACATCATCAATATACCTTCCGAGAGTGTCCCTGGGTCATTTGGGATACTTATCTATGAAGAAAATGAAGATCTCCTACCTCAACTTGCTGGGTGTCAGTGGCGACCGGTGAAGTCTATGGGGGTTACTCCAAATATTTCAGTTACTCGCCGAGAGAGAATTGACCTCCAAATCGACCTTTTAGGCTTGTGTGAGTACTTTTATGGTTGTTCTCCATGGTTTCTCATCATTCCTAACCTATCTTAAAAAAAAGGAAAAAAGAAAAAAGTCGAAAATTGGCAGATACCGGGGTGTCATGAAGGTCCCAAGACAGCCAGCACTTGGTGGGTTAAAAGAGTATAAATATGAGGTACATTATAGGGGTTTAATTATCTCGGCAATGTTATGTTGGGTACCTGATTTCAAGTCACTGATAAATATGTGCATTAGACAACGATTCTGTTATTTTAACTGATTCGGGTCCATCTGTTGGGGAGCTCCATCCTTCCCCAAGAATGTTCCAATAATGTTGGGGACAGCCCAAACGCAGCCTCCGAAAGAAGGCCTCGGAAGGCTGGTTGGGGGCAACTATGAAACCAAAGCGTGTGTTTGCAGCTGTGTATGGTGTTGGAGATGCCACTAAGGACCACTGTGAAAATGGTCTTAGGTGGTGGCGACCACTAACTCTTCACCCCCCCTAGCCTAGGAAGCCCTTACCTCAAGCCCATCTCAGGTCTCTCTAAAGTATGTATTTCTTCCTTATTGCCCTTTTCATCATTTTCTATTACCCTAACCATGACTATGTGTGTTTTTTATTCATCCAATATTAGTATGTATGTATGTATACATGCATTTCGTGGGTCTAAATTGTTGTAAAAGGGCAAATTTGGGCTAGCACTTGGTGAATGAGTTTGGGAAAGTGTGTATGAAACAGAATCTAAAGGTGAATGTAGGGAAGAGTAAAGTTATGGTCTTCGAGAGAAATGAAGTTACTGAATGCAAACTGAGGTTGGAAGATGAGGAAATGGAAAATGTGAGTGCATTTAAGTACTTGGGTAGTGTGATGAGTAAGGATGGGGGTCTGGAAGATGAAGAGCTTGAAAGGGCACAACAGGGAAGAAAGGTTGCTGGTTCATTGAAAGCAGTGATAAGAAACACGGAAGTGAGCATGGAAGTAAAAAACTCGCTGCATGATAGCATTCTGATATCAACTCTAAAGTATGAAGGCAAAGCTTGAACCTTGTTGGATGGACACACATCAAGAGTAAGAGCAGTGAAAATTAGTTATCTGAGAGGAGCATGCGGAGTTACAATAAGAAAATGAAGGAGCATTATGATGTGGATGTGGATGTGATAGAATGCGTTAGGAGAAAGGAAGGTCGTCCCCGCTATAACGATGAGATGCATTTGGGAAAACTCATCGTTGAGCTGGGGTATTGTTAAGCAGGGACGTTATAACACAGAAAGTATAGGGATGCGTTTGGGGGCCTTAGGATTCCCCCCCCCCGAACCGAGATCAAAACCCACTCAAATGAGTCCAAAAACAAGTTTCTAATTCATCAATACCCCAAACAGCTTTAAAATAAGCTAAACTAAGCCCGGAAGCAGTTTATAACTCACCTAAACCCAAAAATAAAATCTGAAAATCATCAAAAACAAGTCTGGAAAAAAATCAAACTTTGTAAACTGTACCCCAAAATGACAGTGTTCATCCCACCTATGACTAAAACACATTAATCTAACTTCAGGAACAGTCTATAAATCAACCTAAACACAAAATTTAAGTATAAAATATCATCAAAATCGGTTAAAAAAACAAAACTGGGGACTCACCATTGTTAGGCAGGGATGGGTGCTAATTTTTTTACATGGCTATGGCGGAGTATCACATAAAGGGGGATCATATAGTGGTGTATACCTGTACACTGAGGTGGTCTGGCCATGTGGAGAGGATGTAGTGAAAGCCTAACAAGGAGAGTGTATATGAGTGAGGTGGAGGGGGGAAGAGGAAGGGGGGAGTCTGATGATGCGATGGAGGGATGGAGTGGAGAGGTTTATGAGAGAGGGGGGTGTGAGCTGGGGGGAGGGCAGCGAAATGGTGAGGGACAAGGCGACATGGAGGCGATTTGTTTGTGGCCACCCCTTATGGGATTATGGCATCTGGCAACAAATAGATAGATAGACAGACAAAGAAGAAGGTAGACTTGGGATGCCTAGTACCAACTGAGATAAATCCCACAGTTTCTGTTATCACACACCATGCTCAGCACCAATTCTGCACAATAACCATGGGATCACTGCACAAGGAGAAGGGTGATGCTCTGGAATGAGAAAGTTATAGAGACATAAAACTTTTGAACCTGATAATGAAGGCAATGGAGAGAGTCCAACAAGGTATGATAATGGAAAAAATGAATACAGGGAGTCCCCGATAAATGAAAGGGTTAGGTACCTTGCAAATCTTTCGTATATCGATATTTTGTATATCGAAGCATTTTTCCCCACAAGAAATTTAAGAAAATGAGAAGATGCATTCAAGAAGCCCCACAAAAACTGTCATCTAACTCCTCTATACTGTACTAGGCTGGTTGTAAGCTCTTAAATCTACAGTAGAAATGTTAAAAAAATAGGTAAATGAAAATTAAGAAGTTGTTTACTTATCAAATACTGAGTATCTGATAAATAAACAGCATCAACTCTCTCTAACCTGCCCCAGATCTCCATGGCATGTTCTTGAATAAGCATACAAGAGGGAGGAATCCTTTTCTGCTGACAGTCCTCCATTCACGTTACAAGCAGCTGTTCCATTTTCTCCATCCTGATGCTACGTGTCCGTGTGGCCTGGAAAGCAGCGGGTGAGCTTGAGAAGGTGGTTGCCATCTTCTCGTAGAGCTCCTTCTTCTTCGTAACCGTACCAACAGTTGACACAGGTAAGCACATGGCACGGCCGATCTAACTCCCCCTCTTGCCTTCCTCGTCCCTCTTGATAATCTCCAGTTTGTGCTCCAGCGTCAGGGTCCGGTGCTACTTCTTCTTGAGAGGCTCCACAGATGATGATGAGGGTGCAAAACGCTTGGGTGGCATGGTGCAAGATGCAAAAGATGTGATGTGAAAGCTTCTTGGAGTACAGACAGCACGCACTACACAGCCAGGGAGCGGGAACAGACTGGGACGAAGCGGAGGTAGTTACTTGCCTAGCCACACACGATTGTGGCGCTGCAGTTGGTCGTGTGCCAAATTTGAAACATTTTCTCATAGTGCTTTCGTACCATCGAAGCATATGCCTTTTGTATAGAGGAATTTGTCCTATACAATACAGTATTTTTCAATTCCGTACTATCGAATTTTCATATACAGTAAAACCTGGATATAACGGACTTCAATAGACCGAAATTCTCTTTTATCGGACTTGAGGAGCTACGGGACTAAATTCCTATACAGTATATTGGAAAAAGTCTGATAAAGCCAGAAGCAGTCAGGGCTGCCTGACCACTTCATCTATGTTCACCACAATAAGGTAAATAAAAGACATGTTTATCAATGTACAGAACAGTATTATTCTATCTATTGTCAGACACCATAATCCCGTAAGGGGTGGCCATTTGACTTTGAGTTATTTTTTTTTACGGGGAGGGGCACTAACCCTCCACCAACCCACTTGTTGACACGTAGGGAGCACGTATGGTTTGGGTATATGGTTACCACCCAGCGTTGTAAATGGTTTCTTGGCTTGCAGGAAACCATTTGGCTTGTCACTCAATGTAATGCCACCTGTAAAGGAAAGAAAAGCAGTAAGAAGTGACAGGAAATATAGGAGAAATAGGAAGAAAGGAGGGCAGGCACAGAAAAAGAATGATAAAGGCTAAGGAAGAAGTAGGCAGCACTACATCAAGTGAGTGGATGATGGTCGCCACCACCTACCACTAAACCATATTATTATACTGTATATATTATACCATTTGATTAATGTTATGAAGTTATAACACAGTAACACAAGGGTAGTCAAAACAGTTTAAAAACCGTTCATGCAATCCGGATTAATGTCTGATATATCGGAAAAAGTCTGGATTAGCAGGGGGAAATTCGGATGTCGCTTTTATCGGAATTTCGCATTTTTCAGAATGGTTTGGACCCCAATTAGTCCATTATAGTGAGGTCTTACTGTATTGGGATTTTGTTTATCGGGGACTCCCTTTACTGATGAGATGCAGTTTGGGTTTATGTTAGGCAAAGGAACCACTGATGCCATATTCATGTCTGACAGCTTCAAGGAAAATACACAGGAATAAAAAAGGATCTGTACTTTGCTTAAGTTGATTTGGAGAAGACCTTTGACACAGCA
>JAGKTI010003797.1:0-10803 GCA_018397915.1 Birgus latro
AAAAAAAAGAGGCAAAAGCAGAGAAAAATGGTTATCCCTCCCGGCTCCATCTCTTAAGTACTGGATTTTCCTATTATCCGCCTATAAGGGATTTCTTTACAGCACAGGTGAAAAGCAAACTGGGATGGTTTCTGGAATGAACCGATTGACTGACTGAAATAGTTCTTGTAATGTATAGAGCACATAATTTCCAACAAAAGCTGGTGGGTCTTGCAACTTAGTGGTTGCAAGTATTTCAATTCAGTTAAACGTGAATACACCTTGGTTACTACATCCTTATTTGCAGAAGGGGAGTGTGGCAAAACCCACCACCGTATATATGCTACGCCTATTTGCTGAAAGGGGTGTGTGGCAAGACCCACCTACCCTTTTTTGTTGTATACTGTATGCATAGATAAGTAACCACAGACTATGTATAACTATATTTGCTGACAGAGATGTGTGACACGACCCACCACCTCCTATTGTTGGTACATGTACTCTGTATACGGAGCCTTTACAAAATAAACATTTCCATGACTCCCAAGGGGCCTTTGCATTACAGACATGTACAGTATACAGACTCGAGCTTTGGAAATAGATACGAATAGATAGATTGATACTGGTATAATAAGAAAAGATGGATTTTTACGGAAGGTATCGCATATTCCCACTGGAGCACTTATTGCATAGGTTACCTTGTACATTGGTTACCTTGTACATTGGTTACCTTGTGCATGCCTGTTATGACAGCGGACAACACCGGTCCAGAGACTGCAATGGGCTGGCTAAGATGGCCGCTAACCTCCACCCTGCAGCTTCACCGCCCTGCCATTCAGCGCGCTCTAGTGTGCAAACTTGTAGCTGGAGGTTAGGGGGGGTGAGGTGGCTCCACGTTCTCTGTCTCGCTGGTCGGCTGTCAGCACGTCACACTGTCACAATATTCTTTTACCAACTTTACTTCTAGCTCGAAATTTTTATTCAACTTATCCTCTCATTTTAGTTCCTACACTTCTAGCTAGTATAATGTTTAATCACCCTTTAGATTGTATTTTATAAACTGTACTCAAATCGGTTGTTAAATAAAGGCTAGAAAAACAAGTGTAAAATGAGAAATTGGAGCAATACCAGACCCACAATGCTCAGCGTCCACCATTCCAATTTAGCGTTGTGTCCCAAACTGCACCATTACTTAGCGACAAATTTTAACGTCTAGCGTCTGGAAAATCTATTTCGGTTCTACTGCTTCTTACAACGTTCCAGAGGTATTATAAAGATTGTATCACTATCTCTATTGATTTTCGGAAATATTTTGTATTCCAACCATCATTTCTTCCTAGCAGGTTTAGCAGTATTACGAACTTAAACTTGACAACTCTGCATATCCCGGCAGACGGCTGGAAGTGTTCGAAGGAAACGGTATAGCAAAACAAACCTTCCCATATTGCCTGTCATCATGTTTGGGGGACTCAAGAAGCTCCTATTTCTTCTGCTTCTCGTCTTACCTGTTATTATATCCATAACTGATGAAGGTGAGCTGGAAATGAAGCTGTTTATATGGCTACTTATCACTAACTTATCAGTTTTTAGATTACTTTCTCCCGGAAGGTTGCCCGTATGTTCCTGATGGTAAAACATGTAATTGAGACAAAATTACAGTGAAGATAAGCGCCATATAATTTAATAGTTGCAACGATCACACTTAACCAAAACCTGTGTGGATGTGTTGGAACGAAAACACGAGGAATATCCTCTGCACCAAGATTGCGAAATATTCAGACTAGAAAGTATAAGTTGACTTATCTTGCTGAGGAATAAGTACTTGTTAGTGAAAGTACCTCCAGAGTTTTTATTACTACTACTACCACTACAGCTACTACTACTGCTATGGCTACACCAAACATGTCTAGCAGAGCCATGGTCATTTTTAGACAAGCAATTATTTTCAGCAATTTTGTTCTATAAAAAAAAAGACCTTAATTACCCTAGGATATTCCAGTGTTTTCAGTAGTTGCCTGTAGCAGCCGTTTGTAAAGATGTTAGGTTAGGTTAGTTTAATATCTTGGAAATGGTTGATTTGTGACATGTAAGAGTAATGGTATGATGTAGACCAATTGGTTCCTCCCAGCATGAGTTTGGTTAAAGGTGCTACGCTGTCACATGGTCAACTTAAGAACAAATGCAACTATTAACATCAATTTAAAGAAATGCATGTCTCTGCCTATAGTGGGATACCTTAATTTTGAAAGGGGTGGCTACAGATGTATTGCCCCTATGTCAACCTGTTCTTTGCCATTAGGCTGATCTCTCCAGAACACACACACACACAACACACACACACCTCATATACCTCTCTATCCCATCCTACTGTCTCATCCTCACTCTTGTAATGGAACAAATTTTGCTTTTACAGACCGGGTGAAGGTGTGGGCCCAGGAGGATGAGGTAGAGGGTGAGGAAGATGACCTGGCAGAGGAAGATGACGACGAGGTGAATGTGGACGATGGTACGGGTGGTGAGGTGGAGGCGACGGAGGGAGGGGAGGAGGAGGAAGAGGACGAGGGTGAGGCAGCTGCTAAGGGTTCCCCCGATGCCGACACTATCATCCTCTTCACCAAACCTGTGGGAACTGGTACAGGTGAGGGGCTGCACTGTCAACATGCACCATTTTTATTTCTGTTTTTGTTGGATTATGGCATCTGGCTCTAGATAGATTTTGTCACTGTACTCCGGCTCATCTGAAATGTGAATCAAGTGGACTACAATCTTAAGTTGCCTTTTTACTGCAGTGCAACTACAGAAATAGTTGAGAGATGTGTATTAACTTGGCATTGGGACTACTTGTTTATACAGATACTGCTACGTGAAGGCATATCCCTCTGTGGCACATGGTTCTTCCTTGTGTGTATGTGTGTGTGTGTGCATGCATGTGAGGGAATTTGTGGGATCTGATTGGATTATGTGCTGAGGCGTCCACAACAGGTTTGACACCTATATTGATAGTCAATACCTTAACTGGCACG
This sequence comes from Birgus latro, assembly GCA_018397915.1. NCBI lineage: Eukaryota > Metazoa > Arthropoda > Malacostraca > Decapoda > Coenobitidae > Birgus > Birgus latro. The sequence goes on from JAGKTI010003797.1 coordinate 3,003, forward strand.
TATATGTGAGAAGCATCTAAAAAGAAAATTAGCCAGAAAAATATATGTGCTGTATATACATGGTTAGACCTGTGAAGTGAAACCAGGATAAGTGTCCCATTTCTTTAGATGTGCACTTGATGGTTGCCCTTCTTTCATTTTTTCTAGTTTTCAGGATCCTACATCACCTAATCTATATATGGGAAGAAAGACTGGGTGATTGATTTATTAGGCCCATGAGATCACTCCCCATGAGATAGAGCATCAAGTAGTGTAACATGCTGTACAATATTTGCATTCATTCATTCAGCACTGACTTAATTCTTTTCAGAGTTACCGGCTGGCAAGTTGGTTGAGTTCCTGGTTGGGTTCACCAACAATGGAGACAAGGATTTCATTCTGGATGCCATTGATGCTTCCTTCAGATACCCTATGGACTTCAATTTCTACATCCAGAACTTCACAGCAATCCCATACAACAGAGCTGTCAAGCCTCGCCAGGAAGCCACTGTCATGTACTCCTTCTACCCTGCCGAGGCCTTCGCAGCCCGGCCCCTTGGTCTCACAGTCAACCTCGCTTACCATGATGCTGTGAGTGAACTTGCCGATGCAGTCAGTCAAGTCTTTGGAATCCAGGCTCCATCTGACAGGCATAACCATTTGTGCATTTTTTTTTTACACACACACTGTCATTCATCAGTTCCAAAGTTAAAGGGGTTAGCTATACCAGATCCTTTTTTGTATCTAGAATCATGCTTTATCCATCCATTTCAGTTCTTTTGCTTCCTTAACGTCCATACTTTGTCCTCTATATTCATACACCTTTTTTAACTTGCCAGTCAACAATGGTTATATCCCACAGATGATGGTATAGTGACTATCAAAGGAAGTATATACATGTACATTGGTCTCTGTGCTGTCACAGCAACTTACTGCCTGAAATCCCATATCTTTTCCATGTCTAAATCTCTTCATTTTGTGTACAGGAGGGCAACTCATTCCTCGAGGCTGTGTTCAACCAGACCGTGAGCATCGTAGAGCTGGATGAAGGTATGGATGGAGAGACCTTCTTCCTCTATGTGTTCCTGTTGGCCTTCAGTGTGCTTCTGTTGGTGGCTGGACATCACTTTCTCTCCTCCTTTGGACAGAGAAAGGGAGGCAAGAAGCCAGTGGTGGAAGTGGGAACCAGCAAGAGAAATGACATTGACTATGACTGGCTGCCCAAGGAGTTCCTTAAGGAAATCAGTAAGTTTAAGATTTATTTCTTGTCCTTTACTTACAAGTGATAATTGTTCAAAGATATGATGCTCAGTGTGATGTAATGGTGAATGGAGGGAAGCTTTAATTGGTGAGAAAACTTAGTACATGGGTGTAGTGACAGAGTATAGGTACTGTATATGGACAAAAGGAAGTGGAGAGCAGTGGTGTAGGGAAGGAAAGTGGCTGATGTTGTGGAGGCAAAAGTCAAAAGCTGGAGCAATGGAGATACTGAAAAATGTGTAGGGCGTCCAGAATTGATAGGATAAGAAATAATGGTCTCTTTTATGAGGGGTGTTTAAAGCATAAAAAGTACTAGTTTCTGATCTTTCTGATCTCATAATAACTGTACACTGAATTAAGAGCAACTTTAAGGGAAAAGCAGGTGTTGAAATGTCATTAATGAAGTCACCTGGACAGACTGTACAAATTCATTTCCTTATATTTCTCCACAGAGCAAAAGCAGACATCTCCTCGCCAGTCACCCAACCAGCGGAAAGCAAAGCGTGTTGCTAGTTCTAAGTAAGACATCAGAGGCTGTTCCTGAAGACAAACAGTTATTAGTCACCTCTGATATTTACAGTGCTGAGGAAGACACTGAAGGAATATGTGAACACACAATACAGTGTCCAGAGAGTGTGGACCCTAATATGTTGAGGCCTTGGCTGCTTGTGATCTCTTGGGATGGAAGGATAGTGCTTGTGATATCATTGTTCTCTCTATGTATAAGCCATCATCCTTTTGGTGGTAAATTATTGGACTTGTATTTTTGGCATCCCCACAGTATTTCCCTGTATACATTAACTATACACTGATGCCCCCAGAGTTGTCTTTAGGTATGTTGACTGCAGCCAGTTATCATTACATAGTGTACAGGATGAGTTGTAAAATATGTGCTTTTTATTTGCAGTTGCTAATGTAAATTGGGGAAAAGGGTCAAATCAGCTTTATAGAAACCAGTGGAACTACAGGCTGATATTTTTGTAATTTTTCGAGGACAGACAACAAAATACAAATGTGAATTACAGTATCAGCATCAGGGGTTTTATAGTGTTAGTCATATTATCTAAAGACAACTTTGGGGGCATAAGTACAGTTGAATGCTTGGTTGAATTTGCACATGTGCAGAATCAATGATGTCTTTATATATATTTTGTTTCTTTTATATTTTGCTAATGGTAGCAAAAAGAAGAATGTTGATTTGTATAAGGACCAATAAATGTTTAAAAAGAGACCTTGGTTTCTTTAGTAAGACCTACCTCTTGTGAACCCGTTATCATAAACCCTTATGAAGTCTTTGTTTTGGTCTTCCTGCCTCCAGTTGATTAATTCTTAAAAGATCTCTCTGGTTAATGAATACTGTGCATCTAACTCATCCACTTCAAAAAGGCTCTTCTAACATGAAAGAAGAAAAACTAAAAGGCATCACTGAAGAGAAGGCAGTACGATGTTTCTCCAGGTGCCCTAGAAGGACCTCACATAACTGATATAACTGGGCAGCTGCCTTATGTCCCCCTACCATGAAAAGAAAATTTAAGCCTACAGTCCACTGGGTTCCCATCCAACACAGGGTTGGGGCCATGCCAGTGACTCGATCTTCTGGTTGTACAGCTTAGGCTATCTAGGGAGGGTAAAGATTACTGTTTAGTGTCCTGTTCCCTTAGGCCCAGCAGTCCTAAATGTCACCAGTCCTTATACCCACATCTGCAATAAATACAGTACATGTTAGGAGTCTGTTGTTTAAGACTGGCATATTTTTTTTATATGGTGGGTTAAGGGAGACCAGTAAAAAACAAAAGATAAAATATTCCCTTTGCCAGTCTGGAATCAAACTCTTGTCCATTCAGACAACAAGCACCTCTTTTATAACCATATGACCACCACTAACTTACCTTATACCTTTTTTTACCTGCCATTCTCTTCTCACCTCTGATCTCAAATAAACCTTTTCAATCACCTTGTCATATGCACCACCCACCTACCTATGGCTGTTGCCCTCATAGCTCCCACTCAGCACTGCTAGGCATGAATCTGCCAATCCCTTAGGGATAGGGTTTGGATACTGGTACAGACAAGTGATGTCACCCAACTTGGGTTTCAATCCACTATTAGTCTGGTACGGAAAACAAGTACCATACTATACCAAGGGTAACACCCATGGAAGTAACTGGTAACTCGATGATACAGTGGTCTTATATCCTAGGACAGTGGATGAATAACTTCAAGACTGGCCTACATGGCCAAGTTATGAAGAGCACAATGGTTAAGTGTCTCACGGCAGTTGCCTCCATCCTGGCCATACCATTTAATCATGCACTCTTCTAGAGTACTCTTTATTCAATGATTTCCCTCACTCCACATCATTCAGGTCTTCATGACCTACCAAACCAACATAAACTCACATTTTCATATATTCCTCAAACCACATTCAACTGCTCCCACACTGTATACACTCCTGCCTTACCAGTTTTGGACTGTACAACTGGAATTAATCTACAGTACAGAATCAGGCCGTGGGATGAAGAAATTTCTAATAAGTCTCAGTATCTGATTTTCCTGAAATACTGGTAATTATTTTCACTTATGGCCCCCTTCCTCCATGAGGCAAGGACTGGACATTGTTAAAGGAACTAGTTGACGATCTTTGGTCGTGAATTTTATTAATTGTAAACTGACATTCTAAGTGGATAACTGGAAATTTCTAATACAACAAATTACTAAAATGACAGCAGTTTCAATTACCACTATAGACAATCTGGATTAAAAACACTGACTATTGCTATACATAGAAAATAAATATTGTACAGAAAGTCCTCGTTATATGCTTTGTTAATATATCACAACTTTTTCAATATACAGTATCTGACATTGTAACCTGGAGGAAGCTGGCAAATCAGCATTATAAACAGCAATAAAACTAAAAGGCAAATTTTCTGTAAAGCACTGTGAACTTGACCCCTCAATTCAGTGATGTGCTGTAGTTTTATTTTTATTCTCGCTATCTCAAGATGGTTTTACTCATCTTAGGAAAGATTTTTGGAACTGGGGAGTTACATACACCCTGCGATAATCCCTTCACAAACAGAGTCCTCTCCCTAAGTAGAATAAAAACATATACAGACAGCAAGAATAAACTTGTAAAAAATCACTGGATTTACAGGGTGAATTGGTAAATTTTCTGTAACTTAATTTGTACTTGAAACCAGCTATTTCCATATCATCCCACCTGGGGTGTAAGGGCCCATGGCTAGGCTACTGTAGTCCAGACATTTTAAAATAAATGACCATCCTACTTCCCTTGACGACATTACACAGCTGAAACACCTCCAGTCAGCACTCCAATTGGGTCATGCTACCAACTGGATCATCAGGCTAAAAAAATAACTAAAAAAGGCAACATATAATGAGGCATTTCTGTGTTGTAGGGTGTGACTACAATCCCAGCAGCTGTCAGAGCTCGCTACTTGCAATACAACTGGATGCTTGAGCCAGGTCTTTGCTTCTTGTTGGCCGCCAACTGGGAGAAGAACTCTCGGATATCCTCATCCCGCACAACTTTCTTGTTCTCGGCAAACTTCCGCAGATACTCTCGCAATGATGAGCTCAGTGTGTTGTACTCTGTTAGTTAAAGGAAAAATTAATCAATACAGTACTGATGTTTCTGCTGCAAAGTATACTAACTAGCAACAAAAATGTCTGGAGGTCTTCTTGCGGTACAATGTAACAGGCAGAGAGAAAATACTGTCTTATTTTACTAGGTTATTAAACCAACTCAAGACAAACTACAATAATAAATATTTTTAAAAATCATACCAATAATCCAACTCAAAAAAATAAATGGGACTTGAACATAATCATTTCTCAGTAAATCTGTACCTCTACCCCTAACTGGCCTAAATGAGGGGCGTGACTGTCTGAAACTGCTACAATACTTCCCTCCTCCCATCTTACCATGAACCATCTCTGTCCGTGTGACGCGATCAAGAGATGACAATGCCTCCAGTTCTCTTTGAGCTGGGGCGTTGTGGCTCTGGTGACGAGACTTGCCACTCTCCTCGTAGAAGGACACTGTGTCTTCTTCATCCAGTAGGAACAGCACACCTTCGAACTCATATGCGGCCTGGCGAAAGAAATCAGTTGAAACAATGGGACATATTCAATGTGGCTTTGGTTATTTTGTAGCATCTCTTCCTTGGCAATATATTCTGCAACTGCACTTCAATATCCATCTGTATATTACTGATATAAACTATGAAGACATGAAAGCTATTTAAATGGGATAAAAATGAATGTCAAAAATGTAAAAGAAATCACTCAGGAGGCGGCACTATGATGCTTTAATTGCCACCTATAATATGTACCAATGTCACAACTCCAACTCATTCATAACAGAAAAACAAAGGCACCCACCATCCACTCACTTGGTCAAGTGATTCTACACTTAGTGAGGAGCCAAATGGTTCCTTGTAGCCTCCAAAACATTTAGCAATTAAGTGTTAACCATATAACTAAACAGGCACTTGGTGGTTTAGTGGGTTAAGGTTAAGGCACTCTTACTGAAGTGTCAGTTAGTCTTTAATTCTGAGAGATGGCTGGGCTTATCCCATACGGTGTACTACCCTTTTGGACAATGGAGGGTCTGAAGCTATGCTGCTATAGTACAGATCCATTAATGGTAGCAAACTAAACATTGTCCTTGGCAGTGTCATACATGATAGCAGGGTCTGCAGCCACCTCCAGCATTTACATTAAACAGTGGAAGTAACAAGCAAAATTATGTCAGTCTGAATATTACTATACCGTGAGATTCATGTTTACATAATTTTGCCTAGCTGGTTTAAGTCTATCATGAACATGCTCCTACACAAAAGCTAGTTTGAATAACCAAAAGCAGACTAAAAATAAATAAAGGAGGATCTACTGCAGTAACCAGATGGCATAACTTAGGGCAAGTATTGCTAAACAGGGCACAAGGCACACTGCCAATTGTATGGAACTGCCAGAACAATGTGAGGATAAAAAATTACATTTCAGTATAAATAAGTGCAGTCCCCATTATGCTGTAATCCCCTAAACCCTTACAAGAACACTACTTGCACCAGTTACTGTCTTACTTTGGACAGACTATTCAGCTGAACTTACTATCCTCACACTACCAAATCAGCTTAAATGAAAATATATTGCCTAAATAACCAAAGGGTCATGATTTTCTGATGTTGTAAGGCTTGATACACGTGCTTTGATGAAGCCATATGAAAGGAGAGAATTCAGTCTAAATAAATGTGACACATACCTTACACTTATCACAGGTGCAGAGCTGTTTTCTCCAGTTCTCTGGCCAAAACACTGCTCCATCTGGCAGACTCCGCTTCTTTAATAAACCATCCAGTTTACACTCTAGAAAATGACATAAAGACTGTAGGAAAAAAAAAAATTGCACATTTTACATAACAAAAATACATATACAGTCAGCTCTCACTTAATGTGTGATCTGAATGTGGAAACCTCTCATAACACGAAAGGCAATTTTTGAGGGCAGGAAATGGTCAGAACATGAAAATGACAGATATAAAGCAGGCTAAAACATTTGCCCATTTTTTTGAAAACCGTATACTAGCTGTGACGATAGGGATTACACGGCCTGAGGCCACAAATTATGATTTAAACAATCATTACGCAAAAAAATTGGTCACAACGTGCTGGGAACAGACATAACGCGGGCAGCAATAGTCGTAGCACAGGTTGCAGCAGCCAATGACGTATGGCTGTCACGTGTCTGCACGGAGTGTCATCACGGTCCACCGAGCATTCCTGCCTCACTTCAGCCTACCCTCTCCATGCACTCTGGCTCCACATGTGCTGTGTGTTATCTTTGCTCTTTTTTCTTGGTCACCTGGGAACTAGTAGAGTCCTGCCCTGCCTTGGAATCCCACTTCCCCTCCCTCAAGGAAGCCCACAACCTCTTCAATTCAAGGTGAAGAATCCTCCAATGTTTGTATATAAGGAAGTCATTATTAAGTAGGTAAATGTCCTGCGAAAAATCCCTGAAAATTGCCCCGCAAGGTGAACTTGGGGCTGACTTGGGTACCATGAAACCTTTAGCATGTAAACTTATGGCCCTATAATGCGAAAATCTCATAAAGTGGGACCTTCCAGGGACAATATTCGCACATTATGTGAGAGCTCGCTGTATTGTATCCTACTACCCAGACTGACGAAGTTAACACTGCTGCATGTGAAATATATTGATGACACAAACACCACTGTATTTACTGAACTAGGCAAATTACAATTTGGGGGAAGTGTGGCTCAATCAGTAGAGAGGTTCAAATCTCGCTGGGGCAGGGAACAGTTTAAGGATTTGAATTTCATTAAATCAGGCTTTACTGATCTACCAGAAGACCCACCGACATGTCATAAAAATACCCCCGCTAATACCAATACACCAGTCCTGTATGAGACAGCCCTAGCATGTACTCAATATGGACGGTGGGTGTTAGCGCCAAAGTGGTGACATGTAGAGGCGTATGGTATGTAGGAGGACTGCTGGGCCTTGATAGCAGGC
>JAGKTI010003797.1:20602-52531 GCA_018397915.1 Birgus latro
TGTATTGGTGTTGTGATGAGGAGAGGTAGGCTGAGGTGGTTTGGACATGTGGAGAGGATGGGGGATGATAATTGCGTACAGAAGGTGAGAAGTGTTAATATAGGGGGAGTGGTTGGGAGGGGTAGACCAAGAAAGACATGGGACGAGGTCATTAAGTGTAACTTAAGGGTTAAGGGACTGAATAGGGAGGCTGCCAAAGATCGAGCAGCGTGGAGAGCCGCCATTAGGTGACCGAGGCCGACGCATGCAAGCATGTTGGAGCCTTCAAAAACGAAATGAAACGAGAGAGAGAAAAATTTCCTTATCTTGTCCTACTGCAGTAAATCAGCTTTCTGCAACAAACCTCTTGGTGTAGAGTTCAATCAACTCATGGTCCTCATGGCAATGGTAGCTGCATGCCAGACACACACCAGCAAGCCGGCCACTGTCGCTCGGACAACACGTCACACACGCATACAGGGCCTGACGCTTCAAGTAACCCTGCAAACCAACAAGGTTAACCATGAAACTAAACTGTCTGGTAATACTGAGAATAAAATATAAAAGAAACCCTAGACCCGAAAATGCTACTATTGCTGCAGACCCACACTCATCTAAACATTAACCCAGACGACTGCATGGTGAGTTTCCCTCATCTTGCAGTACATTATTCTCTTTTTGGGTGAGAGGGAGAGACCTGAAGGGCATTCGTATAAACAGGCAGTGGAGCCTCCAATTATACTGGTGCTAACATGTTACGGCATCTCTCACAAGTACCAGAATGTTAAAGTAGACAAGTTATAATCCCCTCACTAGAAGGCATTACTCCTAACTTAAATAAAATTGTCCAGTAGTTCAGGTAATAAGTAAAATACCATACTGTATAAAAGTCAACAAAGTTTAGTGCTAAAAATGATACCAGAGAATATTTCTACCCTCTTCACGATGAGGTCTTCTTCAAGCTTATTTGACAAAAAAGCTGTTTTCGAACTGAAAGGAAAGTGTTTCTAACACTGGAAAACAAAATGAGCCACTGTAAAATTGCAACACCCTTGACTACAAAGTACACTGTTGTTGTGGTCCTAGGTACGTATGAAATGTGAATTTCATGGACTGCAGGCTGGTAGCAAAATTAACCCTTCCAGCTCAACACTATTTTTCATTATAACTCTCATTTCTGTTCATAATTAATCTGCTTATTTTGGGGCATGTTCAATAACAAGACCTCATCCATGCAAACACCTTTCCTTCTACATATTCAATGGAAAGCAATAACAACTGATATAAAATTTAAAATCTAGTCAGTTGGTAGCCAGGATGCGAGCCACAAGATTTACTGTAGCCAATCACCAGCTGAGCTGTTGCCTGTCAATTCAATTTTGCCATGGTGTCTGAGAGTAATAAGTGTTCTCTCATTCCTGCCCTTGTTTTTTAACAAGGTAAGGTAGAAATATTTTAGTTAGGACTGAATTGCTCGGGTCTAGGTTAGATAAAGTACGGTCACGATAAGTTAATTCTGTACCTACAATGACCTGTAATTTCATGCACGAGGGGGGATAACTCAAGAACTGGTCACCTCTGATGGCAATTAAGGTAATGACAGAATAAATCACAGAAGAAACGGAAAAAAAAAAAAAACATTTATCGTCGGGACAAGTATGGATGGAAACGAGAAAATTAGAGAAAATTACTCCCATTTTTTTTTCATTCCTACAACTTAGACAATTAACTCAGGAGAGGCTATTCAAACTTAAGAGGTAGACCTAACCTCAGTTAACTCTCCATGGCTTGGGGATTATATGATCACAAGATAACAAGCATAAACACAAAAAAACACCAATGAAGTGAAGTGCTTACAATATGAGACATCATCGCACTGATATGATGATGGCAAATGTTTCTCTCCACTGTATGAAAACTTGGCCTCTTATGAAACTGTACTGTATCCCTTCACTACTGCTGTAGAGGGATGTCTTCATGTGGTGGCGCCAATATAACCAGGTGGCTCCATGGCTTGGCTATACAAATGTTCCTCAGTAACTTACCTATCCTCTGAAAAGCAGATGATGGACTGCAGGAGAAGGGCAACTGCTACTGCTGCTACTACTACTACTACTACCACAGCTGCTACTACTACTACTACTACCACAGTACTACTACTAACACCTCCACCCCAAAAACAAATAAAAACAGAATAATTATCAATTCCCTCCTGAAACTACAATTTATTTCTGCAAGAAAAATATACTACCACGGGTGTGTACGGGTAAAGTTCAAAAGAGACTAGTGCCTCTACCCTTTTGCTCTGTCAGTAACAAAGTGAAGTGCCATCTTAACCAGCTCTCTCACTCCCAATTAGAGGCCTCTCCCCCTTTTATGTTTTTTCTAAATCCCTTGCCCCCAAAATTGTCTTGTGCACATCACTGCATAAAACATGCAAAAAGTCCTGTATACTGTACTCCTTTCCTTGTTCTTCCATGGGGGGGGGGGGTTAAAAAAAAAAATCATGGTTTTCAGTAAAGTTCAGCCCAGGCTGTCTTCTCCGATTTTTTATTTAACCCATGGACTGCGAGCCACAGCTCAGGCTGGGAAGCATCGCGTTGCAAGCCACAGCTCAGGCTGTGATAAGCTTACAACAGCCATGCATCACTGCTAACTACTGCACCCCTATGCAAACTTACGCTTGGCGCTACACAAAGACAGAGAAAGATTGAGTTTTTCTTTTTCACCAGATGATACCCTGGATGTTTATCTATCTATCTAATGCCAGACGCCATAATCCCGTAAGGGGTGACCATCTGACTCTGAGTTATTTGTTTTACAGGGAGGGGCACTAACCCTCCACCAACCCACTTGCTGACATGTAGGGAGCACATATGGTTTGGTTATATGGTTACCACCCAGCGTTATAAATGGTTTCTTGGCTGACAGGAAACCATTTGGCTTGTCACTCAATGTAAAGCCACTTGTAAAGGAAAGAAAAGCAATAAGATGTGACAGGAAAGATGGAAAAAATAGGAAGAGAGGAGGGCAGGCAAGGAAAAAGAATGATAAAGGCTAAAGAAGAAGTAGGCAGCACTACATCAAGTGAGTGGATGATGGTTGCCACCAGCTACCACTCAAGTTCATAATAAACAAAAACTAAAAAAAAAATAAATAAATAAAAAATAATAATTTTTTCACTACACCCCAAAGCAAACTTATGCATGCCGTTACGCAAAGACGGAGAGAGATTTTTTTCTCTCTATCTATTGCCAGACGCCTCAATCCTGCACGGGGTGGCCACAAACAAATCGCCTCCATGTCACTCTGTCCCCTGCCATTTCACTACCACACTCCCAACTCACACCCCCCTCTCTCATATACCTCTCCACTCCATCCCTCCATCTCATCCTCGGCCTCCCCCTCCCTCTTGCCCCCTCCACCTCGCTCACATACACTCTCCTCGTCAGTCTTTCACCCTCCATCCTCTCCACATGCCCAAACCACCTTAACGTGTTTCTCCTAATGCTTCCCATCACGTCCTCAATCACACCACAACGCTCCTTCACTTCCTCATTTGTTAGTCTGTCTCTCCATGTGACTCCACATGCTCCTCTCAAATAACTCATTTCCACTGCTCTCACTCTTGACTTCTGTCCTTCCAACAGGGTCCAAGCTTCACTTCCATATGTCAGAGTTGGTATCACAATACTGTCATGTAACAACTTTTTCACTTCCATGCTCACCTCCATTTCTTATCACTGCTTTCAATGAACCAGCAACCTTCCTTCCCTGGTGCACCCTTTCGAGCACTTCACCCTCCAGACTTCCATCCTTAATCATCACACTGCCCAAGTACTTAAACTCACTCACATTCTCCATATCCTTCCCATCCAATCTCACTGTACATTCACTGGCTTCACTTCTCTCGAAGACCATCACTTTACTCTTCCCTACATTCACCTTTAGATTCCGTTTCTTACACACTCTCCCAAACTCATCTACCAAGCCTTGCAGCTCCCCTTCGTCTTTGCTCAACAACACAGTATCATCTGCAAACAACAGTACAGGGAGTTTCCAAACACTGCCCTCTCTCACTAGGGCCGGTCCAACATCCACTGCCTGACCTTGTATCTCTTTTATAACCCCATCCATGATGAGGTGGGATAAAAAAGGGTAATTGTGCAATCCACGGGTTAAATGGGTAAGATGTGATGAAAGACATGACAACCAATCACATCAATATGCAACATTATGACTGACAACAGACAGCACGTTATTCCGTACAAATTCAGAAGTCGACAATGCTTTGGTCCAAAGGCTTTACAGAATGTGAAAAATGTGTGAATGTAGAATTATACCTAACGAGAAAATCAAGTTCAGTAATTAACTGCCTAGAGTACCATTAACAGCAAATTGGTATTAGGAATTGTTCTCATTAAAAAAAAAAGAAGTATGCAATGACTGTAAGGACAAGAGATAACCCTCTATCACATGAAAAAATATTTGAAAGAGTGAAAGTTTTTGAAAAAAGGAGTTTTTTTATTTGAAAATTTGTACTGCATAAAACTGCAAAATACTTAGCTGACTCCAGCCAGATGCCATAATCCCATATGGGGTGGCCATTTGACTTTTAGTTGTTTTACAGGGAGGGGCACTAACCATCTGCCAACCCACCAGCTGACATGTAGGGAACTTAGCTAACAAACAGACATTAAGTTGCACTAAGACCAGAACAGCCACAACCTACTACATCTTACATATCAGACCAACACTGCCATCTTCATAAGTTTTTTCCAATTCATCCGAGAGATATGACCTTTTAAAAGTTGCATCATTTATAGAACCTCATCAATTTTAAAGACACCAAGCTTAACAGGCCTTAACCTTACCATGAAAGTAACATTATTCAGTTCTATGGATGACCTCATATCAATTTCTCCAAAATCTGGGTGTTATAATTTCATTACACTATCATGAAAGATACCTGTCCTCAACTTTTCAACAACTGTGCAACTTGTCAGAAGGGCAGAACTCTTCTAGAATTTGTCCCAAAGGTAAAATTATCATATGACATTAATGTATTCCTGCCCCCAATCCTTAATCCCCCATACTAAGCTACCCATGTGTAATCACCTGCAGGTCCCATGATCAAGACAAAATGACCTATTATGTCATCACAAATTTGCCAGCTGGAGCCTACTTACGCGATCACCACTAACCTGCTACCTTCCTAGATGCCACACTACACTTCTCCACCCATGACAACACTGTTAATTCATCCTATGGGTTTAAAAGAAGCGGGATGGTAAATATGTCAGTGTAATTCCTTCACCTGGTCGTATGTGCACTTGGTGTCATCTGCGGCCCCCAACACAGCAGCCGCGTCCAGTTCTCTCTCCTCCTCCTCCTCCAGTATGTCCACCATGGTTATTCCACTCTCATCAGCGTCCGCCTTTTCCTCTGTCTCCGCCATGGTGAATATGGGGCCAACTCAACCAGCGCCACAGGACAAGGAGGTGGTGTTGTGAGTGGCGCCAAGGTGTCACCCTCTTGTAGCAGAAAACGGGAAGGCGAGGTAAACAACTGAACCCTGGGATTCTCCAATATATTTACGATCGATTACAGGTAGCAACCCATGATCCATAAGTACTCCCCTGTCAAAATTTGGTGATAAAATCACTACTCATAGTTCCTACAGGTAGTAACTTACAAGTAGATTGATTGATTGATTAAGACCACCACTTTTGGTTGCATTAGCGCTCTGTACCTTTTTTCAATTCAGTTCAAGAATTGAGCCTGCGATTCTCCAGTATAATTACAATCGATGCCTTTTTAGCAGGAAGGACTCTAGACATCGAATGAAGATTTGTGTCATCCTTGTCCTTCCCAGAAATAAACTTGATCGACTGAAAATTTTCAAATCAGTTCCTATAATTTTCCTCTCGCAGCCAAGGTCCGTTTAATTGCATCGGATTGCTGTTTTGCAGGAGGAACAAAAGACATGGGAAGATGCCGTACTATTATTTTCTTGTATTTCCTGGGAAAACAATTCAGTTACGACAAGGAAACCTTTGAATTATAAAACGAATTGAGCCCTTTTCTACGATAAGTGAGTCTTCAAATTAGTTAATTATTTTCACAGATCGTTTTATATTAGTATTCGCAGTCGTAATTCAGTCTAGGTTAGCTGTCAAGTGTTTGGTGGATGCATGAGCGAAGAAATAAACTTTTCCGTTAATCAACCAGTACGGAGAGTTTATGAATACAGTGTGTTTACCTCTCTTTCCCGTTTTCTACTACGCAGTTTTGCTGGATTAGAAGCTGTCATCACGCATTTATGGATTTTTGGTACAAAGTCCGATTACATAGTGTACAACAGGTTAATTATGAACATTTATGAACCTCTCTTGTTATACGCTCTATGCACTTTGTCTGCGTATGCAACTATGCAACTGAATTTGCTGACGGAGGTGTGTGGCAAGAATCCATCACCTCCTTTGGTTGTACTGTTTTGAACTGTGCACAAGAGCATTCCCTAAACTGTATAAAATCATCTGGAGGGAGCAGGAATAAAATTTAAAGCACGTCATCGAAATACGGACATATCTGGCGAACGCTGGGCAACACGAACTACATCATCAAGGAATTTAGGATAACTTACGCATTCTGACTGACGTATTTCTGGCTTATTCTTGCTATTTAGGATGATGTTCAGCTTGGGAAAGGTCCCTGGTGCTGGGTCAGTAAAGATATACATAACCTTCCGGTCTTGAACTAAGTAAATGTCTCTATATAGCTAGCAAAAAGTTGATAGTACGTCATCCCAGTGAAGCGATGTGTGCTTCAGAAGCTGAGGTGTATCATATAGTATAACTGATAGTGTAGCACTGTATATATTATAGGTTAGCATAAAGCTAACATCTTAATGTAAGGAGACCTTGGAGCAGTGAGGAGGCTGACCAGTCTAAACTGAATAAGAGCGACTGAACTCCGAAGGTAGTAAAATCAATATAGAATCGCAGACGTGCAGCGAAGTGATTAAAACAGTAATGTTCAAAAAAAGTTTCTTTTAAAATAAAAAATAAAAGTGTGTGAAAGTATTAATAGTGGTGGAATAAGTACGTCATCGCCGTGAAATGGATGTATGTATAACATTTTATGCTAAAATGTTGTGTATAGTATCTAACTTGCTTCAAACTTCTTCGGCTTGAAAAGTACTTTGTATACATGATAACAGCGCATGGAGGTGGTATAAATAGAGGAAACAATATGTTATCCCTGTGCAGTGGCAAGATTATAATGTTTTGCTAAAAATAGCAAGTATAAGCTCTATGTTACTTCTCGTAATCTTTCCTTAGCCTATTAAAGGCTCCTGAAAGTAGCAAAAAGAGCCTATACAGTGCATTGTTCAGGTGAATTTGTTAAATAATAACTGTGTGCTAAAGAATAGCACTTGTTACCTATATCTAAACCCTTTCAATCAAAGGCTCACCTAAATCATATAAAAGTACCTGAAGCTAGTAAAAACAAAGTACTTTGTGTCACTGTAGTGAATTTGTTAGATAACTTTAGTTTGCTAAAGAGTAGCGCGTAGTGTAGCGGGACGCGGGGCAGCGAAGGGGCCGACCAATCACAACAGTCGTCGCCGGCGTCTGACTCCAGAGGCATTACGCTGCTAGACCCTCCTCGTCCTGACTGAAAACCCCCCTCCCCTCCTAACCCGTCCTACCACCATGGGCTGCGAAGAGGAAGTGCTCAAGATTAAGAAGAAGCTGGATAAGATGACGTCAAGCGATGGCGTGAGTGGCTGGATATGCCCCCAGTGAAGTCCAAAATAGGAGTTTGTTGTCACTTGTAGAGCGAGGCTGCATGTCAACCTCACCCGCGCCCCCACAACACTGCATCCCCTCACTGCATCCCATCTCCTAATGACCCTTGATCGCCTCGCTGATTAGGAGAACAGCAGGAAAATATTTGATCTATTAGTGTGTTTGAGAAATGTGTATCTGTGCTGTCTAGGTGGCTGGAACAGAAACAAAGGGATATATGGCTGTCGCGTAATTTGCCATTGCATCCTATCGTAATTACCCCGATTGCTGCGTTAATTAGATGGAAGGTGCACAGATAACTGCTATATAATTATTGTTGGAAAATTTTGATCCATACTGCCTCGCAAGATGGTACAAAGACTGAGATGGCTGTCGCAAAATTGCTTTTAGAGGCAAATTTGATTTTTTTTTTTTTTAAAGATTGGATAACATTTCACACTAAACATTTTCAAGTTTTGTTTACCTGTATAGTTCACCATTAAAGTGCCATCTGTACATATAAAGGTGCTTCACCAGTTTACCCAAAATTCCAGTACCAGATGTATGGGAAAATGTGAAATGTTTGAAACATCCGTGACATAATGAGAACTATGTGAGTTTATTCCGGCACCGAGTTTGTGAACCTGCCGTGTGACAGTGGTAAAATTTTAGTGTTGACCTCTTATCCCCCAAGATTATTTTGATGTCATATGTGACCTTAACTCATTAACTAGGACAAATTTTCCCTGTACCAATTTCCTTTCAAATTAATACCTGCTGAGATATACCAGTAGCCTAATATCCAGTACGTATATGGTCTGAAACTGAAAATTTATTCCTTTCATTTCAGCTTCAGCTTTTATTTTGATGCATTTTTTAGCTTTATAAAAACTTTTTTTTTGAAGGAATTTAAGAAAAAGTTCTGAAAAAAACTCATCTCAGTCTGCCCCTCCTCATCACAGCACCAATACATAGCACCAGTACATTCCAGTCCCATCCTTCCTCACAACTCTCCATCACCAAGCTAGCCCCCCATATACAACTGAAACTATGATAGAACACAAATCTTATTGCTTTATAGGAGCACACTAAAAAGTTTTAATTACCACTTTGGCTAAAATGAAATAGAGGTTAGAATTTAATGCAATACTGTTAATGCAATCAATCACCATTAACATTCTTGTTGGGATGGTGGTAGGACTGTATTTTCTTCCAGCTAACAATGTATATTTTTATATAGTTAAGGATTAAAGTTTACTGTACTAAAAGTTACGTTCTCTTTCAGGATCAAACACAGGCCTTGGACATCTTAAAAACCTTGCAGGGCCTTCCGATAAATTTTCAGGTGAGACTACAGAATGACCATTTTATATAATCCATCCATCCATTGCCAGACGCCTCAGTCCTGTAAGGGTTGGCCACAAGCAAATCGCCTCCGTGTCACCCTGTCCAATGCCATTTCACTGCCTTGCTCCCAGGTCACACCCCTCCCTCTCTCATATAGGCTACCTCTCCACTCCATCCCTCCATCTCATCCTTGACCTCTTCCACCCTCTCCCCCCCTCCACTTACTAGAATTAGTATATGCGACCCAGCACAGCACTGTCATGAGAGTGAAATATGACTGCAAGCTCGGTTACCTATCACACAGTCACCACTCAGGCAGGAAACATTCAGCCAGTCACTTAAAGGGGGAAAGTCCATGCTGAGAGTCTTACAGTATTACAGGCCTTGTTACACATCCCATATTTTATTTTTTCCCCTAAGAGTTTCTCACAGCTGCTGGAAAGTAATGAACTGGTTTGGGCACTTTGAGTATTGTACATATAAATCATTAGCTGTACCATTGCCAGCCTCAGTATGGGGAAGCATGGAGTCACTTGGTTGAATGACTTTGTTGATTTTTTTTCCTTTGATTTTGTACAAGGATTGCATGATTTTGGTTATTGATTGAAATTAGCAGTTGACAGGTGTTAATACATTTTTTATCATTTCTTGGTTTGTTGATGATTTTAGTTTCATTCACTGCTTTATAAACTTATGATTTGTGTAATGTGATAAAAGTTAATGCAGTTATATTTGTTTCATGTCAGGTGTAATTTATCACTTTATATCCATCCATGTATGATTAGTCCTGTAATACATCTATCTATCTATCTATCTATTGCCAGACGCCTCAATCCTGAACGGGGTGGCCACAAACAAATCGCCTCCATGTCACTCTGTCCCCTGCCATTTCACTACCACGCTCCCAACTCACACCCCCCTCTCTCATATACCTCTCCACTCCATCCCTCCATCTCATCCTCGGCCTCCCCCTCCCTCTCGCCCCCTCCACCTCGCTCACATACACTCTCCTCGTCAATCTTTCACTCTCCATCCTGTAATACATACTGTATATTAAAATTACTGTAATATACTTTAATTTTTGAGTGTGCTCTTATTATTATTATTTACCAGATGTTTATGTTGTTATGAATGGATTTAGATTATTTGGTTGCCATAAAGTACAATGTTGATTTTCATGTTAGAACCGTAGACAGTTAAACAGTATTACTCTGCCCTACAGGTACTGTCTAAAACTCGTATTGGCATGACCGTCAACGCTCTTCGCAAGGCCTCCACTGACGAGGAGGTGATAGCAACAGCAAAGCAGCTCATTAAGAACTGGAAAAAATTTGTTCCTGGTAAGATATCTTGTTGCCCTCACCACCAGTGGAGGGGAGGTTATGTTGTCATTCCTCTATGTCTCATTTTTGCATAAGTTAATGGGATGATTTTGATGAAAATTTGTGAGAATGTTTCAGTGTCGTGAATATTTCAGATGGAAGAATTATGCCCACTTATTGAAATTGTGTTTGAGTCTCTTAAGGTGTGAATAAAAATTGTGCTTGAGTCTCTTCAGGTGTAAATAGAGATGGAACATATGTGCAAACAGTTACAGTATGAGGATCTGGTGGTAGAGTCCTATGGGTGGAATGGACTTGTGTGCTGTAGTTTGAGTCCCAGCCATCACTGGAGTGCCTTCTGTCATAACACAGTCTCATACCCTTAAATATTTGGACCACAGTAGCCTAGCCTTGGGCCCCAGTGCACCAGAGGGGTCAGTATAGGATTGGCAGCTACTGTATAATTTTTGTGTTTGTGAGAATGTTGCTCGTAATGGAAAGGTTTGAGTAAATTTTGGTGAAAGTATGCCACAAAACAAGGACAGGGTGATGCACGAATCTGAGGTTGTCATTATCATACGCTGGTAACCTACCATTCAAAAGTGTGTCCGATTTCGTATCATGTAATACATGAATCATATTATTATGCACAAATATACACAAATATTATTACAGACAAACGTATTATACACAGATCATATGCGTCTCATATTATACATGAAATCAGACGCACTTTTGAATGGTAGGTTGCCAGGGCCCAATAATAACAACCTCAGAGTCGCGCACCGTGATTATAGTTTATTACTGTTCAGTGGAGGTATGTACTGTATTGTACTGAGTACTGACATTCAGATGTTCATACAGACAAGAAGGATGATGAAAAGGGGAGCAAAGATGAAAGCAAGAAGAAAGACAAAGAGGAGAGGAAGGATGGCCGGAGCAGCAGCAGCAATGGCAGCAGCAGCAGTGGTAGTGGGGGGTCATCTCGCCCCACCAGCTTCCCGTCGGCAGCTCCTCCTACCACAGACTCACTCCGCCTCAAGTGTCGGGAAATGCTGGCCAATGCTCTCAAATTGAGTGGTAGGTGGACCCCTATCTTCATACCTGATTGTCTAATGAGAGATGGAAATGCCTGGTGCTCTAGTGGGTTAAGGCATGGATCCTTTTTTATATGCTTGGTGGTTTTCTGGGTTAAGGCATTCAAGCTGTATGTGACCAATAAAAATTCTTAATCCAAGGACTATCGTGATTCAGTATGTGGTTACAGTTATTGTTACATTTAAAAACCATTAACCATGCCAGCATGATTAGGACCTTGCATTAAGTGGCAGCTCTCCATTTGTTGTGATCTTGAGCCATTTTCCATCTCAGTCTCCTAGCCTGGAGGTCTCCACACAGGACCTCACTCCATGTCATCTGCAGGACACGTTTGATATTCACACAGCCCCCCCCCCCACCCTCACTTAGTCATCCTGCTCCCTGTCTGAGCCTACTGATTGTCATCATCACATTTGATATTTCTTTGTGCCTTATGCAGCATGCTCTTCTCAGTTATGTCAGTTATTAAAGTCCTGCTCATCCTTCTCAGCATTCACAGTTTTGTACATTACATTCACTGTTTTGTACAGTACCCCCAAAAACAACTTTCAGAAAGTAATGTTACTCTATGTTCAGTCATAACCACATGCAGATCAGTAAAAAGAAAAAAAAAAAAAGGTCCAGTAAGTTACTACACCAAAATCACCAAGAACATTCCACCAACAGCAATTGCATATACACTGTACAAGCAACAGATCTATAGTAGTAGTATTCTGTTTTGCTCTCACTCACAGAAATGCCAGATGGTGTTGTTGACACTCCTGAAAGCTTGGCAGAGAAGATTGAGGAGGCCATCTTCCAAGAGTTCCGCAACACAGATTCCGCTTACAAGAACCGACTGAGGTCCCGCGTGTACAACCTTAAGGACTCCAAAAACCCTCAGCTGCGTGAAAATGTGCTGAGAGGAGTTATATCACCAAAGAGACTGGCCACCATGTCCTCGGAGGTAATGGCTCTAATGTTAAAACTTAGTGTTATCAAGGTTTGGACAAGACTTCATTTTTCTTGTGTAATTTTTGAAATGTGACAGTAGCTGAATATGTCCTGACTTTCATTAATTTTTGAAGCATACAGTGTTGATTGAACATATCAGACCCTTCTGTATCATTTTTTCCTCAACTCTGTAATTTTTTATGCTGGCTGATTACCTATAAACTAGTAGTGTTCTATAAATGACCAATAAAATATCAGAAAAAGAAGGAAAGAGGGAGGGAGCCTTAGACATAAATAGATCATGATTGACCTCCCTGTACCATTAATGTCCACACTATAATGTTAGATGCTGACTGATTAGATCTAACAGTTACAGGTGTTTCATATATTACCTTCAAACATTAGGAGATTGTTACACCATCTCTCACTCAGTGTTACTAATACAACTAGAAGGACTGGAGGGAGAAAGAGAGGAGGTGGAGAGAATCTTTCCTCGCCACAGATAGTAGACGGTTTCTAAGCCTTGCATTTATTCATTATTCATGATTCTTAACTCCTTGAATAAGATAATATATTTTACTGTTTTTTTTGTTGCTGCATCCAAACAGTTAATTAAATTTGGGCAAGGATTATCAGTCTCCCCTTAGTTAAGTAGAATCTTTTGAAGGTGGCAAGAGTAAAGTAAAGAAATAATACTATAATAATGAGCAGTTTGCTTTTGGGTGCTGCACATTTTCATCTGCTGTTAGTAGTATTGTTGCTTTTGTACATTTTCCATACCCATTTGTTGATCTTACTTCATCTCTACTGGGGATGGGTGAAGAATGGTGGTAGGGACAACTCAACCACACTAAAGCTAACCTCACTTATTCAAACCTAACATAACGACTTTATCCATCTGTCTATATCCAGATACCTTATTCCTGTAAGGGGTGGCCACAAACAAATCCTTCCATCCATCCATCCATTATCCAATCCTATGTCGCCCCACAGAGGAGCGTAGGAGCCTGGGGCTAGGCAAGTTGGTCCTGACATTTAAGATGAGAGTGACCAGCCTCACTCATCCATGGGTGGCATTACGTGACCGATAAACCCCAAGCACCTCTTGGATATAAACCTTCACCGGCTCAATCCGACTGGAGCGCCAATATTACCCATTAAACCACCAGGTGCCAAAATTTGGTTGTATGGTTACCACCCAGCATAGTAAATGGTTTCCTGGTGTACAGGAAACCATTTGGCTTGTCACTCAGTGTAGAGTCACCCACAGGTAGAAGGACAAGGAAAGAGTGAAGGAAAGAAAGGCAGAAGAGGGAGTGTAAAGTCACCCGTAGGCAGAAGGACAAGGAAAGAATGAAGTAAAGAAAGACAGAAGGGGATTGAAGGATAGAGGAGAGGACAGGGCAGACACCTGAGAACAACACTACATTGAGTGAGTGAATGGTGAGCACCCCCACCTACCACATTCACCTAACATAATTAAACCAACTCAAACCAAGGCAAGCCAGACCTAATTTAACCTGTGTGACACCTTGCAGGAGATGGCAAGTAATGAGATGAAGGCATTGAGGGAGAAATTCACAAGGGAGGGCATTGATGACCACCAGTTGGCTGTGGCGCAGGGAACCAAGACTGACCTCCTCAAGTGTGGCAAGTGTGGCCAGCGTGACTGCACATACAACCAGGTTAGTGTTAATAATTGCTCTTTAACTCCTCCTGTATTTCTCCCATCTTTCCTGTCACTTTTTATTACTCTTCTTACCATTTCAGGTGGCTTAACATTGAGTGACAAGCTTACAGGAAACCATTTACAGTGCTGGGTGGTAACCTTATTACTAACCCATACATATTTCCTACGTGTCAACAAGTGGGTTGGCGGAGGGTTAGTGCCCCTCCCTGTAAAACAACTAACTCACAGACAACTGGCCATCCTTCGCGGGTGGCTTCTGGCTATAGACAGATTGAATAGAACTCCTCTAATGGTGCAGGAGGGGGATACTTAACATGGTGGCACTGATAGAACTGGTCTGCTTCAGTTCCTGGTTGTCCAAATGCCCCTCAGCTCCCTCCCTATCTCCCAAAAGAAGGATGATGGACTGCTGGAAAGGCGTAACTTGGCTTGCAGTCCAGTTGGTTCGTGTCCAGGTGAGCCTTGGGTCACAACGGCAGTAACAGCTCCTTCACTGCAATAACCTTAATTTTATTTTTTAAACAATGTGATGATTTTGTTTGCAGCTTAGGATGGCCTTCTTACGGTCTCATTTACTTACATTGATTTTGTTTGCAGCATGGATGGTCCTCTCACGGTTCCATCTAGCCTACTTCCCACCTTTGTACAGTATAACAGACATACAATAAGTACATACTTATGTAAAGTGAGGCACTCTTTGCTGTAGAAATTACTGCTCGCTCAGTCCTCTCATGGAATATGCTTGAAGTGCTTAGTGCTGATAACGTATACTATTTACGTATAGATGCAGACGAGGAGCTCTGATGAACCGATGACGACGTTCGTGTTGTGTAACAACTGTGGCAACCGCTGGAAATTCTGCTGAGCCGCGCACCCACCGGGCCACCACCAAAGCGTTGGCTGATCTACATTAGGGAGTGATTGTTTCATGTCAGAGTTATGCATTACACTATGTTATCCTTCCCTATACAGTAAGTCCTTGTTATAAGTTGATTTTTTATTATTATTTTTCTCTTTTCAGTCTGATGCCTTTTTCTTTATTCAATTCTTGCCACCTCCTTATGCTTTTATTTAGCTCAGGAGAGGCCTTTCATTAAAGGAGTTAGTGAATGCTATTTTTGACCCCTTCAATTGGAAAAGTCTCTCCTTAGCATAATAAAATCATGTGGAGTTAGCTAGAATTTAAGGTTTTGTCCCTTGATGATAGGAGTTAAATCCAGAGACCCTACCAATACATTGCAGAAACTACAAAGTGAATTTCCATCACTATGTGCTAATTTGAGTCCAAGTGATGCCCCCCTCTCCATAAATGCAATCAGGGCACAGGTCAGACTCTTACAGTTAAATGTTCTGGACCATGGTAGTCTAGCCTTGGGTCCCTACGCCAAAGTGGACAAAATGAAATTAATTATTGCCAGTTTACCTCACTAACTTACCAGCGTCCCTCATTGACAGTAGTAAATGTTGGGAAAAAGTTATATTTTGTTACACATCCCTGGCTTATAATGAGGACTGCCTGTATGAGAGTGTAGTTGCATAAATTAATGTTTCAATTCATTGAAGTCTAATGAATATTGTATTATATTCCTTGGTTCAGAAAGGATTATGTTACATTGCATGTCACATGGGTCCTTTATCCCCTTCAGTCCAAGGAAGGGTCATATACATAATTGGTTTGGAGATCCTTAACACCTCTTTCTAAGCAATTTACTGTACATTACATCTAAATATTTTCTTGTATGTGAAGGATGCAAGCCATGTCTGTGTTAAAATGATAAAGTGCAGGGAAATATCGAGGTGTAATTAAGTAAAGTAAATCACCAAGAGAGGATGAAGTCTCCGAAGCCACATACCATAGAATACAGTCATAGGTCACTTCTGTTGTATTCTTGCTGCCTCAGTTTGGAAGGACTCAAGTGAAGAGGGTAATGAAGGCTGTATCGAACCCCTCTGGTTCCAAAAATATATCTGAAGCTGAATTATAATATCTGTAGAGAATGTAATATGTCTTTGTATTGAAGGACTAAGTCCTTGCAATCCAAGTACTGTATATAATTTTTTCCCACCCTTGCCTCTGGACAATTTTAAATAGCTTAGAGGAGAATTTTTGAACTAGAGGAGTAAGATATTTGTATAGGCCTGTATTCCTGAGGGGATTAGGAAACTGGCATCTCTTCCTTAAGGATTTATTTTTGCCTACAACACCTTACTGTTCTCATGATATTTATGCCTTTGTAATGTTGGCAGATTGTGTAAATAAGGTATAAGAGATTATTAAGATAGGGTATGCAGAAATTAACTGATAAGGAAGAGAATTAGGGAGCTTCCTTAGACTTCATTTACCCCTTTGCTGGTGCAGGAGAGGGATGCCTTCATGTGGTGGCACTGACTTGACCAGGTGGCTCTGCTGTCTGATTATACAAATCCTACAACTTCCCCATCCCCTGAAGGAGGATGGTGGACTGCAGGAGTGGAAGAGAGGTGTAGCTTCTTCCTGCAGTTTACTGGGTTTGCCCTTCAGATGAACCCAAGGCTACAACTGCTACAGCTACTGCTGCCCCTTTGCTACAAGCCCCTGAACTCGAATGAAGTCTTCTAGAGGCATAAGTAAGAAACCAACTGAAGATTGGCTTGAAGGGTGTTAATTTGGGCTGCTGTGACTGACAAATATAATTTGTCATGTGAATTCTGTTAGACACCGCACTCTGTTACCTAGTGAAAATAGTTCACTGCTACCCAAGCAAATTGTGTATTATTTTGCCAGTTTGAATGATTTTATAGTCACTAACATACATGATTTTTTATGACTATTTTATTTGTAAATTGTTAACCTCTTCACTCAGATGGCATACATTTCAATTTTTCTTGCTGTCTCCTAATGATGTGTTCAGACTAGGGAGAGATTGTTAGACCTGGAGGGGTCAGATATACTCATATTCTTCATTCCCCATGTGTACAGTGTTGGAGAGGAATGCCTGCATGTGGTGGCACAGATATAACTGGGTGGCTCCACTGCCAGGGTATACAAATGTTCCTCAGCTCCCTCCCTATTCCTCAAGAGGAAAATGGTGGACTGCAAGAGAAGAGCAGCTTTAGTTTGCAGGCCACTGGGTTCACATTTCAGGTGAACCTGTGGCTACATCTACTGCTGTCCCAGTAGTACATGAAGTCCCTCCTAAAACTACACAAACTCAACTGGAGACAGCAAGAAAAAATGAAAACTATGTGCATTGTGAAGGGCTTGATGTTAGGATTTCCTAAAGTAGTGCTCACTAATGATAGTGTTGTTTCACATCTCTTAATTAATAAGATGATATTTGTGAAGTTAATAGTCAGGACCTACCATATATGAATAAACTCAAGCACACACCACACTTGGGCTTTATTTGAAGTGGTATAGGAGGCATTGTAGTGTCTCTTCCTTAGTGATTTGGTGCAGGAGAGGGATATCTTCTTGTGGTGGCACTGATATAACTTGGTGATGGAGCTGCCCAGTTATATAAACAGTGGAGCTGCCTAGTTATATAAACATCCTTCAGCTACTTCCCTATTCCCTGAGAGGAGGATGGTGAAATAGTGAGGAGGGCAACTTTAGCCAGCAGTCCACTAGGTTCACATTTCAGATAAACCAAGGAGTATCACTAATCGTCTGTTTTGCACATTATACCTCAGTATCCCTTCATATGTTACCGATGAAATGTGTCAGTATTAAAAGAGCTGAAATAACACACAAGAATGTTTAAAATTAACATGCAAAATAAATTAATAGGAAGAGGTGCTACAGCGTCATCAATGTCACTTTGAATATGGCTCTTATTCATCCCATGTACTGTCACAGTCAGAAGTTTGTTGACATTCCCCTGCCTGCTGTGTCAGTTTAAGGCATCACAGTAAGTCCTCATTATAAGTTAATTACTGTATATACTTTTTTTTCCACAATGAATTCTTACAAATTCTCTTTCAGACCCCCACTGATTCCTAAAGTTTGCCAGTTTCCCCCAATAGCAGTATCAGTTGTTTGAAAAAAATTGAAATTTTTGGAACACATCCCTGACATAGAACATACAACAAGAACTTACTGTATATGAGTAATTTGTATATGGGATACAGTAGTTGGGAATATAAAGTATACTGCAGAAAAGCATGAGAAAGAAGGATTCTGTATGACATTTAAGGAGGAATGAGAGGGAGCTGTTGCCTCTCCTGACTTTGAGAGGACTCTCCTTACGTGCTAAGGGGTCTTTGTATGCAGCTTGTGTTAGGAGTGTGATGCTGTTTGGTAGTGAGACCTGGGCAGTAAAGGAAGAGGATATTCGCAGGTTTAAACGTACAGAAATGACAATGATTAGGTGGATGTGCAGTGTGTCCCTGCGTACAAGGCCTGGGGGGGCTGGGTTTACAATGGAAGAGTTGAGAGGTAGGATGGGACTGGAGTGTATTGGTGTTGTGATGAGGAGAGGTAGGCTGAGGTGGTTTGGTCATGTGGAGAGGATGGGGGATGATAATTGGGTACAGAGGGTGAGAGGTGTTAATATTGGGGGAGGGGTTGGGAGGGGTAGACCGAGAAAGACATGAGATGAGGTCATTAAGTGTGACTTAAGGGTTAAGGGACTGAACAGGGAGGCTGCCAGGGATCGAGCAGCGTGGAGAGCCGCCATTAGGTGACCAAGGCCGATGCATGCAAGCATGTTGGAGCCTCCAAAAACGAAAACGAATGTGTCAGTAATTTGTATATGGGACAAATCATAAAGTATAAATGTTTGTAAACTTAATGCCAGAGATCGAGCAGTGTGGAGGGCCGCCAATAAGTCCAAGGCTGACACAGGCAAGCGTGTTGGAGCCTTTGTAAGTGATATAATACGAATTTGTATGTAGGATGGTTAGTAAGATGAAGTACAGTATATAATAAAAGTAGGAAGGATACTAGTGGAGGTTTGGGGGGGAATGAGAAATATATAAGCTTTCATTTTTTAACAGCAGAAAGGTATGAGAAGGAAGGGCTAGGAAATATTTTTAAAACAATGCTGGCAGGGGACTGTTGGTGAATTTTTGCTGATGACTTTAGGTGTGTGGTGTATGATAGCTGTTTAGAAAGGAACAGGTTGCTGATGATATTGTAAAATAATATCCCTTTATTTCATCCCTATGTGGTTTGGTTTGCCACTTAAATAATGGAGCAGTCTTAGTTTTGGGCCAGATACAAGTTTCTTACAATTCTGTTTTGACTACGATACTGTTATTTGCCTTTTCCATTTTCTGCAGGTAAAATTTCAGGTTTCTCCTATTACATGTTTGCCCGTTTTGTCCCATTCAATCTGATGACACATTTTTATATCGTTTTTTTTACGATCTACAGACAGTTTTAGTTTACCCTGGACATATCTTGAAATGTGCTGAGGTTATCAAAGGCTATATTTAACCCTTCCAGTTTTGAAAATGTGTCCAAAGCTCAATAATAAAATGGAAACTGTCACCAGATTGAAAGGGTTGAATTTAGGTTGAGATTATTTTGAAGAAACCATTGATATGACAATGGCAGAATGCTGGAGATGAAAATAAAGACATCTAGTGCTTCAAGGGCACAGGTTGGGAAGTTTGAATCTCCAAGAGGTAACTGAAGATGTGTGAATATTCAGTGCCTCTTGCAGTGAAGGCTGGTCTCCTAACTCTTCAATGTTCTAAGCCACAGCAGCTTGTGAATCTTGAAAGGTATGATGTAGGTCAGGAGTAAAGGGGTATTATGTCTTGTATCCTACTAGGAGAGTCTGGTTGGGGACTGTGGTGCTGTGTGGATGCAGGAGGTACAGTATTGCCTGGTCACCATCTTGGCCATATCCACAACAAATGCTTGCTGGTGTGGGTGGGAGTTATGCATTACCCTAACCCATGCAAGTGGCCTCATTGGATACAGTGGTACAGGCACGAACTTTTATGGGTTACAGTGATGCAGGGTTCCCACCTAGAACTGTCTGTACCAGCAAACACTTTGCATGAATATGGTCTTATCCATATATTTTGGTCTAAACTCTTGTTAATGATTTATTGTTTGGTAATGTGATTGGCCATTTGGTTACATGTTTTATGATATGGTTTTCCACCTACATATCTGTCAAGGAATAGCAAGATAGTTGAGTATTTGGTACAGTGTTATTTTATAGTTGTCTGTCTGTCTATCTGCCAGGTATTATTAAGATAGATAGACCTGTTAAGTGTTGGTGACCAGGAGACATGTAGTATATTTCTGACCCTTTATGTTGATATTATTCTACTGTTGGAGTGATGACCATCCACAAGATTGATCCCTATGAAGTGACTGGAGGCATTTTGATCATACCACCTAGGGAAGTAGGCTGGTCCTTAACTGTACTGGACTGCAGTAGCCTAACCTTGGACCCCACATGTCAAGGGGATTAATACAGGATTGGCTCTTGACATTTATACTAAGGTGAATGCGAGGGTATCTACATACAGTCATGCCTCACTTAACCAGGTCATTCAGATGCCCTTTATAATGTCGCCATGCCATAACCAGGCAGTTTTATTCAGCGTATGAAAACCACTTGTATTGAAGAATTAATGAAGACTTTAATTCACCCCTCCAGTTCAAAAAACCTTTCTTAAGCTGAATATAATGATCTCATGCTAGCAAGAATAATAAAAATAAAAATAATCATATAAATGGAAAAAAAATTTCTAAAGTCTTTGCAGTGAAGGGGTGAAAAGGTTGGGATCCGTGCAGGGAAATTGGAGCAAGTGAGGACTGACTATATGAAGAAAGCACTGTACAGAAACCGAGTTTGTGTATATAAACCGCTGGTGTGTGACAGTTTAAGTTAGTCAAACCCATTACTGTAGAGACCTGAATAATTAGCCTTCTGATTGTGTATTGCCTTCCTGCACTTCCAGTATTATACAATACACTCATCATAACTTCAGAGTTTTGATAGTTTGTTTATTTACTTTATGACACTAATTAGTTTTAACTTCCTACAAGTTTCTTACTAGAAAACTTATTCATGTGTGTTTTGTTCAACTCTTAAAACCATTTTGATGGGGAAATCCGTGTTTGAGGAAGTAATGATCCAACTCTGGTACAGAATAGTTCATCTGTCAAAGAAAGTTAATTTGGTGGCTGTGGGCACCTCCAAATTGATGATCATGTAGTGAGATAGGCATTCCAACCAGATGTAGGCCATAAGGCTCTACACTTAAGGTGTGGTAGAAGTTTCTTGCATACACCATACCAGTCATGGATGAGCAACTGGTCACTCTCACCTTAACTATCTGAAGTGAATAGCCAAGCCCTGAGTCCCTGCACTCCTGATAGGGCAATAATGGATTGGATGATGGATGGATAGATTGTGATTATATTGATAAGACTGGGGTGTGTTGGAGTATGATGGTCCAGCACTCCAACCCAGGAGCTCCTCACTTCATCCTCCTACCGGGAGCAAATATTCTTCACTGTACATTGTATTTAATACTTGGAATCTGGTTAACATCTTTCATATTTATTCTTTCTGCCTATAAATTCCTCTTTTTAGTTTAGGGGAGATTTTTCATTTTGAAGGGACTCATGAAGTTGCATTTGATCCCTTCTGCTCAAAATGTCTCCTAAGCTGAGTAAAATTGTCTGAAGTTAGCAAGAAATATAAAAAGTAAATCATTATAGTGAAGTGGTTAAAGGGATTTTATCCTGAGTATGAGATTTTTTCTAAGGCAGTTTTTTTTTTTTTTTTTACCATGTTTCAATTGGAAATGAATGTTTTATTTGTTTTTCATACAAAGCTTCAACTTGAGTTGATAGTTTTCATAAATACCCCAAATCGTGTCAATACAATTGTACCTGTACATGTTTTTTCCATTGACATCCTGCATAACCTAATTAACATGACTCCCAAACTGTAGCACTGCTATTATAGTAAATGGTTAGCTGCTGTGATGTGGTGATTTATCGGGTGAAGCCATTCCAACTGGATGTGGCCTATAAAGGATTTAGATTCATGAAAAAGTTTATTGCTCACATAATGCCATTTTGGAGCAAGTGACTGATCAGCCTTGCCATAGATGTCTGGACTTGGTAACCAAATCCCAGATCCCTTTGCTCCTGATGAGGCAATAAAGGTGTAGTGTCATAAGATAATAATCTGACCCATTGTTTCTCAAAGGTGCCATTCCTTCCAAAGGAATTCATCAGTGCCTGAACACACATGCACTTGATAATTACAAGTCTTGTGATACCAGTCATATACTATACACTACAGACTTCCTATAATCATCTATCACTACACCTCTCTCAAGATTGTAGCTTCTAGAAAAGTGAGAGGCTGAGGTGCCCCTCAAAAGGCATGCTGATTATAATGATCTGATGACAGCACAAGAAATGATGTTGCAGTGAGTTTTTGTATGTGGCGTCCAGTATTGAAAGACTTCTACATCAGTACTATAGTCTCTGCACTTTAACTTGGCAAAAACTTGCCATCTGTCCATCTGCAATGGTTAAGTGGAACATAAGATGAACTCATCAATATGATGCAAATATGATACTGTAAAGAAGTGCTGTGGAAAGGATGTTGAAATGCAGTACTGTACAGGAATATAGCATGAAGTAAAATTCTCAGGCAACTGAAGGTGGATAAACTATTATACAATAAAGATCTAGACAGCCATAATACATAAAACAGGTGTAGCAGTAGCGATGGCTGTTTTTTTTTTTCTAGTACAGTAAACTCTCAATAATCCATCTCCCCCTGGGGATGGGGTGGAGGAAAGAATACTTCCCCAGTATCCCTGCATGTAAGAGGCAACTAAAAAGGTTTTTTTTTCTCTCTGTATTGCCCTCTTCTGTCCTACCTCTCATCTTGATATTTCTGTGTTTCTGTGTTATTTCCCCTCTATTCCAACAGTGCCATATAGCCATATTATGGCTTGGTGCTAATTCTTCATTATTCCTACTCAATCATCCGTTGTCGCAATATCTGGCACTGAAATGGGATGTAACCAGCCGTTCTATGCAATATCCGGTGTTGAGGTGTATCAACCGGCTCATAAATGGTAGCCAACTGATTCTGTACAGGCTGTATTGTATCGTTACTTTATTATATTTTATGCTTAATTTTTATCTTTTACTCATGGGAAAATTTTTAGATAGAGGTTTGAGACAGATAGTGATGCAATATCTGGCTCGATGCCGAATATTGAGCTGATGGGGGAGTACAATGCAATATTCAGCATTTTATTAACCAGCGTAGGGCTTGGCTGAGTTACGCCGGATAATTAAGAGCTTACTGTAACCAAACAAGCTAATCAGAATACTTTTAACTCCAGTACAATGGCATCTTTTCCTGTTTCTTGCTACCATCATTTTATATTCACCTCAGCAGCTACTGTGTGTCTTCAGGGTTAATGGAGATTGTTTCTAAACTCATAGTGAGCTTCCTTTGTGACTACTTCAAATGACTCCATGCACATTGGGACAGACTTCTAGCATAGTGGGAATTAGTGAAAGCTATACTCAACCCTTCCAGTTTAAAAAGTCACTCCTATGTTAAATACTATTGTTTGGTACCTGCAAAAGTATACACTCCTACAATTGGACATCAGTAGATTGAAGGAGTTAAACTGAATCAAATCATCTGGAACTAGTGAGATATTAAATGTGCAAAGATGCCATTGTACTGAAAGAGATTAATAATATATATGTAGTCTATATGCTTAGGAACTTAATGTAATATACTATAATAATGCCTCCAACACTAATGCCAAAATACGGTTGTCAGTCAGTAAGCACATCATCATCATCGTCACAGTTATGCCTTCTTTGCTAATCCCCAAGTATGGTTGTCAATCAGCAATCTTCATCATCATCTTCCCAGCACAAATTTCCATGTCAGAAATGGAGTAAGTGAAATATCATACAGTATGCCCAGTGAAATGAGCCACTGCCATTTAGATATCATCCAAGCCTTTGAAATCTTGCTGCATCACATGAGGAATAATTGTCCACATACTGTAATTATATTTCATTGTATTTGGCTCTTGTATGTGTATCACTGGCACCTGTAAATACTTCTGTTATATTGCAGCCACTGTTGACCCATTGAGCCTAGGAATGTCCTTAATTTTATTTTTACTATCACCTAATAATTATATGCAGTGTAGTGTGGATTTTTTTAACTGCAGGAGTTTGATATACCAGTAATAAACTCCATATAGTGAGGGATCTTTCCCAAGTTGAATGAAGTGATCAGGTATCAGCAAGAATATAAATAAAGGACATTACATGGATTTAAGGGGATAATCTGGATAATGTGTGCAGGGAAAAGTAATACAAGTGAGATACGCCTGTATGTAAACGTTGCAAAGGAGGACATGGTTGTGGCTTATGGTGGAGTTTTAAGCACAACCTACACTCATTTCAGACTTCACAGTTAAGGGTGCCTCACACTGTGCTGATTTAAACATTATTTGCTGGCTTCCGTTGTACTCACCTGTGCATTTGCTTGCACAAGCTTTTAAAATGAATTGTGTTTTTTATACTTGAAAGGGTACAGCAGGGAAGAAAGGTTGTTGGTTCACTGAACGCACTGATGAGAAATAGGGAGGTGAGTATGGAAGTCTAGAAGTCACTGCATGATAGTATAGTGATCCCTACCCTGACGTATGGAAGTGAGGCATGGACCTTGCTAGAGAATAACAAGTCAAGAGTGAGAGCAGTGGATATGAGTTACTTGAAAGGACCATGTGGAGTGACATGGAGGGACAGGCTGACGAATGAAGAAGTAAAGGAACGTTGTGGGGTGGATGTGGATGCGGTTGAGAAGATTAGGAGAAATACACTGAGGTGGTTTGGACATGTGGAGAGAATGAAGAACGGAAGACTGACTAAGAGGGTGTGTGCAGGTGCGGTGGAGGAAGAGGAAGATCGAGGATAAGGTAGAGGGATGGAGTTGAGAGGTATATGAGGGAAGGGGGAGTGAGCTTGGGGGAGGGTAGGCAAATGGTGGGTGACACAGCGACTTGGAGGCGTTTCGTATGCGGCCACCCTTTGCGGGATTAGGGCGTCGGGATAGATAGATAGCGTTTATAATCGCTAGAGAACGATATGTCAAAACGCCGGGCAAGCTGATAAAGCTGAACATGCTCAGCTTCGTAGTGAATTAGCTGGCTGAATTTACCATCAGCTTGTAAATATGCACCCTGTGAGGGCTCCAGCGAATAAAATCGCGGGGTGGATTTGAATTATCTGCCTTCTGCACGGAAGACAACAGCGGTTGTGTTTAGCCCAGCAGTGTGTCGCGTGAGTTGTTGTCTTGCATTCGTTCTTTATTTAGCAGAAATTAATTCTCATGTAGCCAGGAAGCGGAACGTGATCTCTAGCTTGGTCCTTGATGAAATTGGGCATCTCATCAGTTTTTTTTTTTTTTATTCTGTTAACGGATTCATCATCACCAACAATTCATCAAACTCTTCCACCAGTAATCTTAACTTTTTGCGAGTGCTATCTCCTTCAATAAGTTGGCCGGCGCTCCCTGTAGCTCTCTAACCAATTTCGCACCCATACTCTTCTTTTCTTCTTTTTCTGAACTTCAGCCACTATTTCAGCCTGGATGGCTCGTGCACGCAGCACAATACCTGCGCCAACCAACTCCGACGCCATGACACTGGATGCCTGGCTGTAGAATTTTCATCCAAAACGTCAGCGAATAACCTGATTTTACCAGCACTGTGTGAGGGCTTTAATAGCTGACGAATTCTGAACTCGCCAGTTCGCTGCTGATAGGCAGAATGCTAGCGAGTAGGCTACAAACGCCAGCCAATAGCGAATTAAATCAGCACCATGAGAGACACCCTGTACTGTATAATTATACCATCACGAAATGAGTTAGGTTGAAGGCTGTGTATTAATGTGTCATGGTTCCAATCTGAGAGGTAACCAGAAGTTCATATTTAGATCTGTTTTACTTCAATTTGTTTTATTAGCAAGCTCCTTTCCTCAGCTTACTGTGATTGAAGATGTTTGGAAGTCCGAGTGTGTGTGTGTGTGCATGCTTTGAATCACCCAGTCAGGATCCACATATGTATCTCAAAGTAACATTTTGTCTGCACACACTCTAGACTTCCAGTGAGGATTGACAGACTATTGTACTTTTGCATATTTGTCTGTCTTCAAATGTTCGCACTTGCTCACGGTGATTTCTTTGCCTGTCTTGCGAGCGTTCCGAATGAGTTGTGGTGGGCCCGGTAGGCGAAGGGATAGTTGTCAATGTAAATCTGAGCTAGAGCGGCAATACCTTCTGATATCTGGTCAGTCTTCGCATTCAGCTCAGAGATGGTTCTGTGGGTGAAGGAAAAAATATCATTATATCGTCAACATCTTTCAAGCCTAATTTTTTACTTGCTATTGAAGGTAGCGAAAAAAATATACCATGTGGAAAGAATGGAGAGTGAGGGACTAACTAGGAGAGTGTATGTGAGTGAGGTGGAGGGGGAAAGAGGAAGGGGGAGACCAAGGATGGGATGGAGTTGTATATGAGATAGGGGTGTGGGAGCTGGAGAGAGGGTAGTGAAATGGCAGGGGACAGGGCAACATGGGGAGGATTTGTACGTGGCTACCCCTTACGAATCTGGCAATAGACAGATGATTTACTGTTTGTTATGTAAGTGTGGAGTGATTTGGAGGGATGAAGGGATACAGTGAGTGAACAAGTGTGTGAAAAGTGTGGAGCAGATACCACGTAATTTTTGAACATGGAATTTCTGGTGATGGAGAGGGATGCCTTCATGTGGTGGTGTCTATGTAACTCTGCCCAATTATACAAACATCCCCTAACCCCCACCCTGTCCACTGATGAAAGCATGAGGGATAAGAGACATTTGTGTAACTGGGAAACACCTTACATTGGTGTCATTACAAGAAACTATCCCTCTTCAGCACCAACTTTTGATTAGACTGACAGAAATGTAGGATAGTTGACTTACGTGTATAGTTGTCGATCTGCCCAGTGCAGCGTAGAGGATGCCCAGATCACCAGAGCTAAGTACAAAGTGGACACCAGCACTAAAGGGAAGAATATCCGCACACCTGCACCGTCCACACTGCTGAGAGAGAAGTCCATGGTGAAACTGTAGCATCATTTTGGTCACAGCAACTGCCAAAAAGCCCTCCAGTCCCTTAACCTGAAATCATGGTTTGCCGACGAAATATTGATAACCGTCCACGAAACCGTGGTAGCCGCCGAGGATTCCGTCGGTAAAACTAATTTCCATCCAGACCCATTGCGTGCCCACGGAATCAGGGACAAAACTTTTTTTTTTAAAGTTATAATTCCCTCCTAGAGTGCCTATTACTTTCCATTACATATATTATTAATTATGAAAGGTTAAATAACCTTTTATATCGTGCAGGGATGAAATAACGATGTCGATAATTCAGTTGTTTTCATTGGGGAGCACGGATACAACACTCCATGCTGGGTGAAGGGGTGCTGTACATCGCCGTTCATTCAACGCTGGGTATACGATGGCATCTGGGCAGGTATTATGAACAAGGGCTGCTGAATATGCCCTCACTGAAAAAATAAAGCCATTCCCTTGTCTTTGGGATCACAAGCATCCCATGTTTCACAAGAAAACCTATGGTGAGTTTGTTTACATTTTTGCCGACCGTCGGCGGCGTTCGAGGAACGTGTGTGACAGGGTCTGTGCTTGGTTCCAGCAAACCAGGAACGCGTTCCGTCGGCAAACCATGATTTCAGGTACCGTGTGATACCCCCTTTATAATAATCGTGTTTTGCCTCCCATATCTCTCATTCTTTTTTTGAGCACCAGAGAGTATCCTTTTATATTTTCTTATTGCCAACACATAAATGATCTCATGTACCTCTTTCCATTGCCGCAGGGGACAAGGAAGCATCTGTGAAATTCAAATGACGACAGTACATAGGCTACGCACGAACACTAGCGGGAAGAACATAAACACACCCATACTGTTTTTGCTGTTGAGAGAGAGAGGTTTCGAAAGTAGCGTGACTGAGAAGGAAAGCACCCAACGATCATCCCCCCAGACTTTGACACAACCATTGCTACATACGGTGAGAAGATATCCTGAAGCGTGGTAAGGAGTTTGATGCTTTGTTCCCCTTCCATCTGGGTGAGTTGTGTTTCATGCTGTTTGCCTTCTTGCCTTGTAGTGTCGTCTGCTACCGCCTCACACCTTACTGCAAAATATAGTGGGGTGTTTGTTATTATTTATTTACTTAGTTTAATTGCAGAATCTAACTGTGCGTCTGTTTCTCTGTTTACCCATATCCATCTCTCAGTCTGTATATCCATCTGTCTGTTTGCCTGTTTGTTTATCTATATTGAGCTGTCAATCTATATGTCCATCTGTCTGCCTGTGTGTTTATTTAAATTGATCTGTCAGTTTATCCATCTATTATTCTGCCTGTCAGTTATGTCTGTCTCTGTCTATATCAATCCGTCAATCTGTACCGTATATCCATATATCTGTCTGCCTGTCTTTATTATGTCTGTCTCTGTATCTGTTTAACTATCTGTTTGTTTGTTTGTCTGTCTGTCTCTATAACCAGACATCTTAATTCTGTAAAGGATGGGTATAGACGAGTTGCCTCCACGTCACCCAGTCTTCCGCCATCAGACAGCCCTCTCCCCATCCCACACCACTCATTCATGTATCTCTTCACCTCGTCCTTCCACCTCATCCTCGGTCTCCCTCGCCAGTTCGAAGCCTCCCAGAAGCTGAATGTAATGGTTTGAAAATTGCAATAATAAAAAAGAAAATAGGATCAGAGAGAGAATAGAGAAAACAAAATGAGCTGTCGAACTGAAAGGATTAAAGATAAGGAAAACCAGGATTAGAGAGAGAGAGAGAGAGTGAGAGAGAGAGCTGCATACCTAGTGAAGTGGGCCGCACACTCATTCACACATCTCTTAAGCTATTGGAATCTTGGCACCACTACAAGAATTGCGTCTGTATCTGACCAGTCCCTTCAGCCAGAGGAGGCAATTTTTAGATTCAAGGGTATCTCTAGAAGCAGCCGTGTCCGTCTGTCGCTAGCTAACAATTTTCGGATGGAAGGTAATTTGCGTCCATTTAATTGAGCGATGTCACACCTCAAAATCACCCTCCAACACCAAACCACCACATACCATCATCTTACACCACACCACACCACAGATATCACTCTCCAACACCACACCACCTTTCCACACCACAAAATCATTTTCCAACACCACACCAAGGGCATAAACAAAAGAGCCAGTATCTAGTTCTTTTGTATTTGTTTATTTCCCAGCCATATTAGTGCCACAGTCTTCACACCACCAGTAAATAACCGCTGTACTCTTGGTAAGCCTTAAATGTCGATACTCACACCCAGCGGCTTGTGGGTGAATTTGCAGTGTCGGATGTTTTAGTTTTTTTTTTTTAATGTCTTTATAATTAATGTAACCTCCCCCTAGTCTAATTAATCTATTCTAACTAATCTGACCTGACCTAACAACGAAGCCTGACATCCGTGATAACCGCACCAACTCCTGCAGTACCGTAAGGGGAAAGAAATAATTATTTATAGGGGAGGTGGAAGGGGAAGCCCTAGGGGTACGAAAGTCCCTTACTGTGCAACCTTTCGTGAGCCTACATAGAAACTATGGCATTGCCCCTCCTGGGAGCAGTCCCTCCCTTGGCGGTGGCAATTCGGGGTCCTACCCTGCCAGAAGCGTGGCTGGGTCCACGTCCAGCAGTACACTGAGTTTCGTGTTCCTAAGTTAAAACCCATGATCGTGCATACAGGCTTTGACCAGGATCCCCGGGGCCTCTCGAGGGGGTGGCCTATTGGGGTCACACCCAGCATAAAATATGGCCCCAATAAAGCTCTACCATTGTGCAAAATGTCATGTTCTAAAGTAAAACGCGATGGTATTGTCCCCCCTGGGGAGTGTCCGCTGGGAGGAGAGTGCTGGTCATCGGGGGTGCCACCAAGGCCGTCACTGTGTGCATAGAGACGGCCTTGGTCCCACCCTGCATGAAACGTTGCCGGGGTAAACCTACCAGTATGGAAAATTCATTTTCAGATATTAAAACTATAACAGCTTGCAGGCTTACAGGTGTTGCACCACTCCTACCCAGTTAGGAGTGATCCACAAGTCCTGATATGGTTACAGTATAAGAGTATGGTTACACAGGGACGCTAGGGGGCCGCTCGCAACCCCGTGAGGCGCGACCCTCGATGGTTCTACCCCTGCCACAGCGTAGCCGGTGTGAACATTTATCTGTGATTTCATGTTCTTAGGTTAAAAACTGTGGCCGCCCATAACGACTTTGACCGAGACCACCGCCCCCCACCCCCCGTGAGCGGCGGCCCTCGGGGGTCGTACCGTACTTATAACCTGGCACGAGTGTAGCTCTTGCATTGTGCAAAAATTCATGTTTTTAGGTAAAAAATTGGCCGTGCCTAAGGTCTGGTTCTGTGGGAGGTCTATTATTGTACAAAAGCCTGGATCCCATTTGTCAAGAAAGTTTAGTAATTCAGTGAGTGAGTGAGGGATTGACACAGGTAAGGACAAGCACTATCTTTGGCCAGCCCTGTATGTGCGACAAAAATGCCTCGTTTATTTTAGCTTCAGCACAACAACTTTCACACTTACCCAGGACCAAGTGAAGAAGCAGCACCAGCAGCATTTCGCACCACGGCGGAACCCGGCACAACGCTTGGAGATATCACAGCACAGCACAGCACAGCACTCAGGAAGCTCTGTGGTGATATTGCATGTCCTAAGGCACTCGATATAACGGTTTTCCTTGTCGGCGGTGGTGTAATTGGTAGCGCACTGACCTCGCAATCTAGAGTTCCCGGGTTCGATTTTTCCGCCAATCTCTGTTTAGTTTGTCTTTTTACCTATGCGCGCCAAGAATTGAAATAGAAGCCAGGATTTCAAATTTACAGTGCTTGTCGTAGTGCGAGGGAATTATTATTATTATTATTATTATTATTATTATTATTATTAATTTGGAGACGGTACTGTACTTTCCCTATCAGCTGACGTTACATAGATTTTAATTCAAATTCTTAAAAATATATGCACAAAGATTTTTTCAACGAATTTTTCCACTAAGAACGGTTACAGTTTATCGTTGTTATTGTTATTATTATTATTTTTTTTTGTGAGTTATGGACACAGTTTTTCTTTAGTTACTGTTATGAGTTGTTTTGTGAGCAGAGTGTGAGCAAGGAGAAACGAAATGAGAAGGCAGCGTGTGGTTCTCTTATATATACCTCAGTTTCCCCTCCCTTACTCCCCCCCAGAGGTCATACACTCCCCCCACGGTGTGATTATAGGGGTGGGGGTGAGGGTGGGGTGGGGTGATGTCACTCCACCCCACCCTCACCCCATCAAACCTTCGCCTACGTATCACACCCATCATCATCATCATCATCACGATCATCATCTTAAATCACCATCACCATCATCATCATCATCATCATCATCATCATCATCATCATCATCATCATCATAGTCGCCCCACTCCCCACTATAGCATGGGGTGATCAAAATTCTTACACACACACACACACACACACACACGCACACACACACACACACACACAAATTTCTATACCCTCCTCCATTACCCCTCTTTTTTCTTTCTCCCCCCAGTTTCCATCCCCCGTACCCCTCTCAGGAAGCGGGGTTTGGAAAAGTATAGTGATTGTGTGGGTGTGGTGAAGGGGGAGTGTGTGCGTGA
>JAGKTI010003798.1:0-13086 GCA_018397915.1 Birgus latro
ATATATTTCCACCACATCCTAATGGCACAGTTGAGAAGTTAAGTATGACACACAGTACCCAGTGTCATGGTCAAGGAACATGTGAAAGATCTATGAGTTCAAATGAGCAACACTGCCACCTTCAGTTCACCTACTGCTTTGACAAAGCAAGCAGTGATACTAAGAGCCTTCAAGACCTTATGCCCAGAGTGCATGCTCACTCTCTGGAGGTCACTGGTGCTAGCTATAGGTAGTGCATAAATGAATGAAATTATAAAATTAGAATCACTGCAAAGATCCTTCAGTTGCAGAATTCAAGACAGGCAGGATCTAAAGTACTGGAAGAGGCTACAGCATGAAGAGGTTGCCATTCCTATGTGAGGAGAGATGAAGGTGTGTCCCAGAGAGTGGCAACCATAGTCCATGAAAGTTTCGCTTACAGTGGGACTTGGCATTTTAACTCTTTGCGTCTGAATCTCCAAAGTCTTACTGTCATATCCCTTGATGCCTTCAGTTACCAGTTGGATAGATGGCTGTCACGAGTTCCAGACCAGACCAACGTCTCACATCAGGCTACCCTGTGAAAGTTTCACCTACAGTGAGACATGGCTCTTTAACTCTTTGCCTCTGAATCTCCAAAGTTTTACAGACATATCCTCTAATGCCTTCAAATATCAGTTGGACAGATGGCTGTTCCAAGTTCCTGACCAACCTCCCACACCAGGCTACCCCAGTCTCAGTTCAATCTCACACCACATACAGTAAAGAGCAGCAGATTTGCCTAGTGCCAGTAGATGCCCACCTCAGCTGCATCAGTAATGGATGGAATACTACAAATAAGCAAAATAAGTTCACATGTCAGAAAATGAGGATCTGCTGTACAACATGCAAATTCTGTGGAAATTATTGTCATATGATATCAAGGTTAGGACTGATGAATGTTTCTTTCATGGCAAGGTTAGGTTTCATTAGGCTTGGTTTGTGTATTAATTGGATGAGGTTCTATAATTAGTGGTAGGTGGTGGCACCCATCATCCACTCACTTGATGTAGTGCTACCTACTTCTTGTTTAACCTTTATAATTTTTTTCTGTGCCTCCTCTCTTCTGTTTCTCCTGTCTTTCCTGTCACTTTTTATTCTTCTTCTTTAGTGGTAGGTGGTGGCGACCATCATCCACTCACTTGATATAGTGCTGCCTACTTCTTCCTTAGCCTTTATCATTCTTTTTCTGTGCCTGCCCTCCTCTCTTCCTATTTCTCCCATCTTTCATGTTGCTTCTTAGTGCTTTTCTTTCCTTTACAGGTGGCTTTACATTGAGTGACAAGCCAAATGGTTTCCTATAAGCCAAGAAACCATTTACAACGCTGAGTAGTAACCATATGACCAAACCATACATGCTCCCTACGTGTCAGCAAGCGGGTTGGTGGAGGGTTAGTGCCCCTCCCCTTAAAACAAATGGCCACCCCTTAAGAGATTATGGCATCTGCCAATAGATAGATGGATAGACTTTCTTCTTCAGGTGGCTTTACACTGTATAACACACTTATTGATTTCCTGTAGGCCAGGGAATCATTCACAATGCTGGGTGGTAACCATATAACCAACCCATACGTGTTCCCTACAAGTGGGTTTGCGGAGGGTTAGTGCCCCTCCCCGTGAAACAACTAACTCAAAGACAAAGGGTCACCCCTTACAGGATTATGGCTTCTGGCTACAGATAGATAGACTGATAGTGTTTGTATGCATTTTGATGGCTGACCCAAATTTCTGTGGGAAACACGGAGAGAAGACAATATGTAATTGGTGCTGAAAGACATTGGAGCATGGCAGATGTTGATAATTTACCAATTTATTTTGTTTACCTGTGGTCAAGCACTGTAATTCCAGAACAGGTAGCAGTGTGAATTTCTATGGTACCTTGTCCTCTTCCATCAGGCTGCCCTTTCTACAACCTCCCTCACTCATATTCCTATCCACCCCATCCCTTCATGTAATCCTTTGTGTTTTCCATCCTCCACTCTCCTCCACCTCATTCACAAACTCTCTCCTAATATTTAGCTGCTCATGACAGAGGTGGTACAGTAGACCAAGGTAAGAACTTTATATACATCAAGGTAAATATTTTATTATCCTCAGTATGATCCCCCCCACCCCCCAATCTTTTACGTAGCTACAGTTAATGACAGCCAGTCATATCAAACACATTCATAAAACAGAAGTATGGTCAGATTAGTCTGGGTATTTTAAAAACAGGTTTAGGCCATTGTGACACTTCCCATTTCCTGCTGTTCTTTTCAAATATTACTGGTACTTTGAAATACTGTTTACTAAAGGTTACTAATATTCAGCACTAGCAGAGAGAGAAAGGTTGAAGGGAGTCAGTAAGAGGAGGGGAGTTGATGAATTG
Organism: Birgus latro; assembly: GCA_018397915.1. Lineage (NCBI taxonomy): Eukaryota > Metazoa > Arthropoda > Malacostraca > Decapoda > Coenobitidae > Birgus > Birgus latro. Next base: position 2,387 of record JAGKTI010003798.1, read on the forward strand.
AGGTGTATTTTAACTCAACCGTGTTTGGAGGTGCTGTGTGGGATGAGTTCCCTACAGAATGTATTATACAAAGAAATTAGTGGGAGTATATGAGAGTGGAGTGGCAGGGAGAGGAAGAGTTAGGTAAAGAATCACAATACAGAATATGAAAGAGAATGGCTAGGAGAAGAAGAAAAAGAGGCAGACTGAAAACCTTATAATGTACAGTACTGTATATGAAATAGAACTGTAGCAGCCGTGGCTCAGTGGGTTAGAGCACTCCGCTCTGACCGAAGGGTCGGAGGATCATATGCACCCAAGGGTCATTGGTAGACATCAGGAAGGGCTTCCGGTCAGAAAATAATACACGCTCCATTCCAAAAGTCCCTTACCCAGGGACAACGCCTTAGCCCTTCGAGGATATGAGGCGTAAAACCAAATTTTATATGAAATAGAATTGCTGGGAGAAAAACCGGATGAAGTACAGTATATGAAAGAGAATGGTTGGGGAAAGAAGCAATGGAGGTAGAATGAGAATCAGATAGAATAAAATAGTGAGGTACATGAGGAAGGGTATGTGAGAATGTGATGGCAGCGAGAAGAAGAAATACAGTAGTAGACAGTTTTATACATACATCTCACCAAGGGATGTCTGATTTTGTCCAGTAATTCTGTTTTTGACCAGTTTCTTTACATCAGTATTGTCTTTGCAGCACCACCTGTGTGAGTAACATATTTGTGTAAACTAATGGTTGACCTTTAGATGGTTTTGATAACTTTTATGTGATTCTGACAGGTGTTCCAGTGATTAGATTGTTACCGTACCCTCAAGTTACCACACTGGTACCATATACAGTAATGAGATCCTTAATATTGTACCGTATTCCTATTAGTGTACTGCCTTTAGAGTTTTGTGAATGTTGTGGTTTGAAAGTACTGTAAGGGTAGATGAGAATACTGTATAGTGGTGGTGGTGTTGAGAGAGAAAACTCTTAGTGTGATGTGCTGGTGAATGGCAAGATACTGTATAGATGTGTGAGTTTAAGTATCTCTGTGTAGATAGACAGATAGAGATAGAGACAGATAAATGAATAAAAAAAATAGATACATACTGTAGTTTCACAGACAGACAGGCAGACAGATGGATAGATAGTCATACCTCTGTGCTGTAATAGAAAAGAGAGGTTACCTAAATGTGTAAGAGAAGTGGGAAGTAGATTATCACGGAAGGAAGGTAACTGGTCCTATTAAACCCTTAATACTAAACAGATCTGACAGCAGAGGCTGCAAAGAGGATTGGATGAATATGTGTTTGTACCCACATTCACACTTAGGCTGGGGAGGGATTCTGACACTTGGTGGCACTAATATAACTGAGCAGATCCACTGCCTGGTTACACAAATGTCTTTCAGTTTCCTCACTATTCCCCAAGGAGGAGGATGTGGTGCTGGAGGGCAACTTTAGGATGTAGTCCACTGGTTTCATGCTTCAGATGAGCATGGGGTTGCAACTTCTACCACTACTATTTAACATATGGGTTTTGGACTTTGGTGTGGATTGAGAATTAAAAACCAAAGAGTACCAGGGCAGTGGAAATAGGATTATTGAGGTCTTCTGCCCTAAAATATCTTGAACTGTTATAACCTAGACCATGGCCCTTGGACCTCATGAGGGTAGTAAGACACTGGGTATTTTCTCATTTAATTTCTTTTTTGGTCTGATTTAGTTTCACATTTCATTTAACAGTGTCGGCTTCTGGTTTGCATTTTATTTTTAATTTCCTAATAACACATATATTTTTATCCATTTTACTTTATTTTTCAGTTGCTGTTATTTACTTTTTTTTTTTTCCCCAGCACCATGTGGATATTCTCTAGAGCCAGATACAGGTTTCAAAGCCACACTCTCAGGAGGGCTTCATTCCGAACTCTTCCAACCATGATGCAATGTTGCTCAGACCACCGTGCAGGTATGTGAGAGAGGAGTGGAGTTGTGGTAGATGTTGTGATGGCAGTGGTTTGTGAGTAGCCCTAGTTTGATTATCTAACAGCAGTTCTGTGACCTCAGGGACAAGGGACTAGATAGAGAGGATACTAGACATCAAGCAGCATTAAGAGATGCCATTAGGTGACGAGGGCCAACATATACAAACATGTCTGAGTCATCATAATTGAGAGAGAGAGAGAGAGAGAGAGAGAGACTTTGAACAAGTTTGATCTGCAAGAGGTAACTTTAGGTTTTTCAATTACCAGGGTATGTAATGCCACCAGAGGGAGCAGGCTGGTCATCTACCCTTATATACAGTATATCAGACTAAGGTAATCTAGCCCCATGTGCTTACACCTCAGAGAGATTGCCTGCTACCATTTTGTATCTGTTTGTCTATTCCCAGACTCCTTGATCCCCTAAGGGGTACCCACAAACAGATTGTCTTGCATTTCTCTGTCCTTTGCCATTTGGCTGCAATCCCTCAACTCACACCTCCTGTCTCATATATCTGGTATCTCTCCATTCCATTGTTGGTCTCCCCCCTCCTCTGCTTATGCACCTCACTCATATACACTCATCTAGTTCTATGTTACCATTTTACTGTCTTATAACTTCTTCAGTCTGTTGATGCATTTTTACTCCTAGTTTTTCTTTACTCAAACAATTTTATCCAACTTAGAATGGGAAATTAGGTTGTGAAGAGGCCATTGGAGATTATTTCTAACCCCACTGCTGTGAATTGTTGCTCCAGACATACTCGTAACAGAATTTTAAAAATTGTTGAATGAGGCACTGTGAAGGGAGCTAAGAATTAAAACATGTAATAGAATGGGAAACAGCCATCAGGCAAACAAAGGCTGGCTCATGCAAACATAGAACACTGCCTGACAAAATGTACAGTATGGCTTATTTCACTGGCCACTTTGGTGATAGTTCTCTTGTTATTCTTCTCTTATTTATGGATCCTCCCCATCCTGCTTATTTGTGGGGTATAGCGTTAGAATGATGATGATGATGGTAGAAGTTATGTGCTTAACGTTTCCATTTTCTGATGTATGAGTTTGTTGGAGGCAGAGATAAAGCACAGGGTGGTAATGATGGGTGAAATATTAAGAGGCAAAAATAAAATACAGTAGTTAAGCAATAGATAGATACCAGTAGATGGATATGGATAGATAGATAGAGCTTTGCCAGGCTAAGTTGGGATTGCTCTTTTTTTTCACTCTGTCCTTTCTAGCTCTGAAAACCTCATGAGCTGACATCAGAGTTATGAATCTGACATGGACTTTGGCTGCATTAGAGAGAGAGAGAGAGCGCGCACTAATTTTAACCCAACTTTCCAGCACCAGAAGGCCCACTGTCTGGTATCCGAGTAATCGACTTGACTCGCATTTTGGCTGGACCCTTTGCTACCATGATCCTGGGTGACCTGGGAGCAGATATCATTAAGGTGAGTGGCTGGCTATAGGGTTGTTGTTGTTGTTAATGTTGTTTAACTCCAACAGTCTGTCTGGCTGAGAAGACACATTGACAGCAGGTAGGCAACTGCTTCTGTGGGGGTGTCCTACAGTTACAGTACTGTACATGAAATCTGTATAGATCCAGTAACCCTCTTTTGATAGACAGCACCTCAGTAGGGTTTGATCAGGGTCCTTCCCATGACGAGAAGTGTGAAAATGTGAGGATGTGAGCAGGTTTGGCTCCCGGCTGGATGCCACAGCTGCTTTGCTCCACCCAGGCATAGTGCCACCATGTGTGGGTGAACTGTTAAATTGGCCGAGAGGTGGTAGATACAGGCAGTCATCATAAGCAGCATTTATTTTACATCATGAAAAGTATTGTGGAAAAATTTAGAGTTTTAATATACGTATGCTAGCATTGCGCCTCAAGAAATAAGCTACAAAATTATGAAAATATCTAAGTTAAGTTGAGCAAGCTAAAGCAACAGTGTAGAGGGTGGGGTTGATGTGTTGAAACTGCAGCTGTAGAGTTCCATGTATTTATTTTCTTGTATCTGAAATTGCATGCAGGAGAGTTAATGTACATCATAACCATCAGTATAATAATAATATTTGTACATAATGTTTGATGTTGCAATGGCTGTTCATTTCTTTAAATAACCTGGTATATGGGTAGGGTTATTTGGAAGGTTAAAATATGATTTGTTGAAAGAGTGGTGGTGGTGGTGATTAGTGGTGAAAGGTAGAGTATCACAAGTCTGATGTATGCAGATGATGCTGTGTTGTTTGCACGGGATCTTTGCATACTGGTGCAGAGCTTTGTTAATGTCTGTGAGAGCCATCATTTGAAAGTAAATATAGATTAAAGTGATGGTTATTGAGAGAGAAGGTGACTCTTAATGTGATATGTGATATCCTGGTAAATGGAGAGAGACTTGAATTGGTGAGAAAGTTTAAACACCTTATCATAATAATAGAGAAGAGAGGTAACTGTGTAAAGGAAGTGGAGAGTAGAATGACAAAAAGAACAAAGGTGGCTGGTGTTATGAAGGCCTCACTATAAAACAGGGGTCTAAGTACTATTTAAGCTGCTAAAAGATTGCATGAAGGTGTGAGATTGTGGATGGTATGAGTGCAATAGACCAAAAGTTCAAGCAGTAGAGGTGGGACTGTTTAGGAACAGTTAGTGCATTGAGTGATTAGGTTAAGCAAGATGTAATTTCTGATAGATGTGGAGTTAGAAAGTCTAATGGCAATGAGTAGAAGATAATGAAGTCAGACTGATCATATGGAGAATATGGATGAAGAAAGGTTAAGGAATTGAGTATATGTAATTGAGTTTGATGGTGGATGGAAGCATGGTAGGCCAGAAGATGGATGGTTATGGTAAATGAATGTATGATAAAGCAAGGTATAGAAGTTGATGAGGCTTGGGAAAAGGCAGGGGACTGAGATGATTAGGTGAAGTATTTTTGGAGGAGCACCTGACAGGAATTTGGTACTTCTTTTGAGGCTTTAATATTGACAGAATTATTATCTGGCAGATGCATATGAAGTGCACTTATAAAAAAGCAGTATGTACAGATGATTAAGCTTATTAGATTTTAAAAAAAAAAAAAAAAAATGTTCCCCTGAGCTAGACCTTATTAGATCATTATAACCTTGCTAGGTGACAAGAGGGTGCTACCCTTCCTGGCATGGCAGCTGTCGGGCGTGGCTCGAACTCATGACTCTCTGGTCCCGAGTCCGATGCTCTACCATGGAGCCACCCTGCCCCCTGTGAGGTCAAGCCAGGATTCCAATGGCTTGAATGTTGAAGGAATGAATGTATGGTCTCTTTCACTGGGTACATCTCCCACTATTGTATTTTCGTATTTGTTGTTTCTGGATGTTTCCTTGTGATGATGATGATGATGATGATGATTTGCTGTTAAATAACCAACATAATATCACTAGTTTTCTTGGTTTTCATAATGTAGTACAAGACTTGTTTTATTTGTTTGGACTTTTGTGAAAAATTTTTCAGTAACAGAGATATTTTTCAGATAAATACTGTATGGATATTTTTCCGTGATGAAAGTATTGTTTTGACTTCCAAGTATTTTATAAACATTATGATGGTATGTTTAATGTACAGTGTTGGCATAGTTTCTTGAATCCACTCCATTTAACACCCTCCACAAGTGTTCTTACGTAACCTTGTACATCTTACATTTTCCAAGCCATTCATATCCTCATTTCATCTTCATTTTATAAGTACCATCATATCATGCTTTTATCCATGATGGCTTTCAATATTCTATTCTGTCCCTCACTGTTCATTCATACTTCTCACTTCCTACTGCTATGCTTGGCAGAAGACATTGGCAGTCTTCACCTAAATTCTACAATGTGTGCAAGCACAATATAACTGTAAATGAAGCAGGACTGAGTATTAAACATGCTTTGGACTCATGGTTGAGAAGCTGTAAACACACTAAAAAGCATATTTCTGATTTCATACTTGATGTTGAGAAACTGTAAATTGAAAATAGGAGTAAATCTGGATAAAGTTGGAAAGTTGAGGCAGGAGGGTGGAGTGAGATGGAAGGTAGAGTGAATTATAAGAATCCTGATATGAGAACAAGTGTTAAGGAGTAAGGCTGCTAGGCTTTGGTTCCTTCTTCCTTGCATAAAAAAGAAAAAAAGACTGGATGTTATCAGTGAAACAGCTTTATTTTTTTGGTACAGTGATATCAGGAATACTTTATCGTTGGTAATACCAGAGAATTTCATTCAGTGTAGGAGAGACCCCATTTGGCAAAGGGTGTGGAAACAGTCTTCATTAAGTAAGTTCTTCAAAATAATCATGGTTGTTGTTTTTAATATTGTAACCGCCAGATGATTATTCAGCTGAGGAAAGATTTCATAGTATAGAAATTATCAGAAAAACAAATATAAAACAGCTTTAACTTAGTGTTTTGACAAGTAACCAAGGGAATGTATTCCTGCCGTAGCTACAACCCTTTCTCATTTAATTCATGCAGCCACAACTTAGCCAAGTATCCAAGTTTTAGGGGTGAACCAATTCCATCAGGTGAAACAGAGCAACTATAGCCAGCCCCCCTGTTTACCCCAGGTGGAGCGTCCAGGCCAGGGTGATGAAACACGAAGTTGGGGCCCTCCTTTTGTTGGCACTGAGAGCTGTTACTTCCTCAGTGTGAACCGCAACAAGAGAAGTATATGTGTTGACTTGAAGCAGCCAAATGGTGTGTCTCTCATCCGGGATCTGGCCTCCCATAGTGACATTTTGATTGAGAATTACGTCCCAGGGGCACTAGACCGTCTTGGTTTAGGGTACGAAGACCTTAAACATGCATCCCCACATCTAATTTACTGTTCTATATCTGGGTATGGATCCTCAGGGCCGTATAAGGCTAGACCTGGGTTTGATGTCATGGCAGCATCATTTGGGGGCCTCATTGGGGTGACTGGACCAGAAAATGGGGAGCCTTGCAAAGTTGGGGTGGCAATGACAGACTTAGCCACGGGACTCTATGCCCATGGTGCAATTATGGCGGCCATTTTGGATAGACAAAAATCTGGGTTAGGCCAGAGGATAGACTGTAATCTTCTTTCAACTCAGGTAGCATGTATGGTCAACCTTGCTTCAAATTACCTCAATGGAGGGAAGGAAGCGAAGCGTTGGGGAACAGCACATGAAAGCATTGTTCCATACCAAGCCTTTCCAACAAGTGATGGTTATATTACGATAGCTGGGGGAAGCAATGAACAGTTCTCAGCCTTATGTAATGCTCTAGGTCTCAGCCAACTCAAATCAGACAAGCGGTATACCACAAACGCGCTAAGAGTAAAAAACCGAACTGCACTCATTGAAACCCTGACATCCACCTTTCGTACCAAATCAACACAAGAGTGGCTGGCAGTTTTCGAAGGCTCACTGTTCCCTTATGCACCAATCAACACACTGTCACAGGTGTTTGCCGATCCCCAGGTACAGCACAATCAGCTAGTGGAAGAGGTGGACCATCCTAGTGTGGGTAAGGTCAAACAGGTCACCCCAGCAGTGACTTTTAGTGCCTCAGGGAATCAGATCAGGTCACCTCCGCCTCTCCTGGGTCAACACACGTCACAGGTTCTCGCAGGAATTCTGGGCTACTCAGAGAAAAAGATACAAGAACTGAGAAGTCAAGGTGTGATAAATGAATAACTGGTGAAGGAGAGGACTACTGAGAATGAATTAGAGGAAGTGAGGAGTCAAAACATGATAAATTAGATCTGGAGAATTAGGATAGGATGATAGAGATTGAATTAGGGGAGGTGATGAGTTAAAGAATGGTGAATCAGTAACTGAAGAAGGAGAGGAAGTGTGGCAAGGCAGAATGAGGAGAGAAGAATGAGAAAGCTTAGGAGTTAAGGTATGAAGTATTAGTCATTTTTAAAAAAGAGTAAAACTAAGAATGATGCAGTAGAAATTTCTTGGATACTGGGAGGGAAAATATAAGAACTGGATAATGAAGGATTGATAAATTGGTTACTGGAGGAAGAGATAAGGTTGAGTAGGATAAACAGGTTTGAATGGGGTGGAATGAAGGACCGTGGTTAAGTTAGGATAAAATTGCTGAATATATGTAGTTCAGGAATATACGCAACTTAGGAATAAATGTAAACGTTGAGAGATGGTAAATAGTAATATATTGTGCTGTATTGTTTATAGGAGGGTGGACTGATATGAAATGAAGGACAGTAGTTGAGTTTGAATAATGTTAAAGATAACTGGGGAGGCGGTGGCTCAATCGGTAGAGAGGTGGCCTGCAGTCATAACGGACCCAGGTTCAAATCCCTGCTGGGGCAGGGAACAGTTTAAGGATTTGAATTTCATTAAATCATGCATTACTGATCTACCAGAAGACCCGCTGACATGTAAAAATACTCCCGCTAATACCAATACACCAGTCCTGTATGAGACAGCCCTAGCATGTATTCAGTATGGACGGTGGGTGTTAGTGCCGAAGTGGTGACATGTAGAGGTGTATGGTATGTAGGAGGACTGCTGGGCCTTGATAGCTGGCTGTGAAGCCCATGCCCAGAGTCAGACATAAAAAAAATGAGGTGGAATGAAGGATCGCATCGGAATCAAGGTAAAGTTGGAAATGATACATAGATAGATAGATAGGGTAGACATATAGATGGGTAAAACTAAGTACTTTTTATTGCATAGCCTACTTACAGAAAAAAATGCATAATAAATCATTAGGGAATGTTTTTGTATATTTGAATGTATGGTTATGTACAGTAATAATATTTTTTCTACATTGAGTGTGTCCTATATATTTGCAGTATTAAAGTAGATATACAGTTTGTCATACATAAGCGCTTTAGTTGTTTCCTACCAATGAAGTTTACATTGTATATATATGATCACAGTTCCTGAAAATGAAGAAATACAGATGTTTGTTGAGTGCTAATGAATTCCTTAGGAAGAACTGGCATTTTGAGAAGCAAAAGACCAGATTATTTTTAGTATTATTGTTATTAACTTGCTTAGCCCCGGGCTCCAGTGCTCCTTGTTGGGCAACATAGGATTGGATGATCGATGGATGGATGAATATTATTATTATTATTGTTGTTGCTCACGTAATGCCACACAGGGATGAGTGAGGCTGGTCACTCTCATCTTAAATGTCAGGACCAAATTGCCTAGCCCTGGGCTTCTATGCTCCTCATGGAGCAACGTAGGAATTGGATGATGGATGGATGGGTTATTATTATTATATGCCTATGTTTCATTTATTTCATAATCACATTTTATTTTTTGTGCTTGCCGTTCACGGCCATATAACTATTAATTTGGGGGATCCACTGTAATTATAAAGTGAAACATTGGGAATAATAAAAGCTAAAATGTAGGGATGCCTAAGCAACTGAAAGCTAGGAAGAAAGAATGAAATATAAACAGATGAGAATGTGCTATGAGTTTTGTGGGTATTGTTGACTGTGTAGTGTGGGTACACAGAGTGGGGCATGTCCCACATTGCAGTGCATGGGCATTGTAGAAAACTGGCTCGTGTGTGTGTGTGTTTAGATCAGGGTTGAGTTAGGTTAGGATAGGTTAAGGTTAGGTAACATTAGGTTATTTAGGAATGTCGTGATTCCTAATTACTCTAGTTATACATATTGCAGTGCTTAAATAACTAAAGACTTTATTGTTGGATAGCCTGAAAATATATGGAAAATTAAACTCAGTACAGTATTGGAATTTCTAAATTATTAACCCTTTCGCACACAGGACCGCAATTTGCGTTTCATGTGGTGTGGTGTGCCGAAGCACAGGACCTCAAATCGTGTGATAACGCAAAAAAAAAAATTAACCAAAAAATAAGTTTTCGGTCGATTTGCATCAAATTTTGTAACGTTCTAGCAGCCATGTGTCTCTCCCGAGGTAAGACCTTGGCAACACTGCAATGGCTCATATGTGCCTGTACGTGCTCCACTATCAGCCAGACAGCAGGGTCGTGCTGTGTTGCGTTGTCTCTTTAAATCCGCCATTTTCCCCCTCCCACCCGAGTCTGAAGCCATTATTGAAATATTGTGATTGTACAGTGTTTTTGACTATACTGTGAAGTGATTGTGTCTATTGAACATAGATATATTGTTTGTGAAGCATTGGGGCCCGTTATCAGCCGTTAGGCCTAGAGGCAGGAGTCTGGTTTGTTTTAACGGGATTTCCACTCACCCTGCCCGTAAACAATGTATTTTACCCTTATAGTGAAGCCATTACTTATATCTGTGAAACATGCAGTGCCTGGATTAGTGAAATAACTGACCTACCATAGCAGGCAGTATGTTATGCCATAGAGATACACAGACATATGCATCAGTTGCTAAGGGAGCAGGTGCTCTCGTACACCATACAGTAAGGAAGGGAATAACAGAGGAGGCTGGGATGGAATCATGTGATGGTGTTTTATATTGCATATGGTTCAGTGTGAAATATATGTATAAAATAGTGCAGCGAGTGTTCACCGAGAAATATTGCGTGCATTGACTGACAGCGGAAGGTTACGTAATGATCAGAGACAAGAAAATATGCCACACAGCGACACATGACATTATATACTTATGTTGTGCAGCAAATGTTCGTGGAGAAATCTGTTGTGTGTATTGCATGTGTTAGGCAAACATGGTGCAAGGAACGGAGAATATGCCACACACACACATGCACACACACACACACACACACACACACACACACACACACACACACACAC
>JAGKTI010003798.1:13147-28160 GCA_018397915.1 Birgus latro
AGAATATGCCACACACACACACACACACACACACACACGCACCCAAACACACACACACAAGCTCACACACTACCTAACTCATCTTCATTTCCTTCAAGTTCCTGCCAGCTGCTCAACACCTCTGGAGCAAGTGAGTTATCCATATTTTGTTGATTTGTATATTGACCTATTTCTACATTTCTGTATTTTTTTTCACAAATAAGTATTGTTTTTTACATATACACATATGAGATAGAAGAAAGTTCAGCTTCAGTATCAGTACCTAGCAAAAAGACTAGTGGTCATGTCAAGTTTCTGAGAGCACTATCAAAGAGCTTATGATATTTCACGTGTATAACCTGAGTAAAAAAGAAAGTAATAAAACCTAACGAGCGAAAATATGTAGGTATTCGTGAGGCAGGGAAATTGAGCGTTTTTATCTCGCTTGCGTGCGAGGAAGAGTGTTTTATCTTTGTCGTTCATTTACTCCAAAATTATTGAATGTATCGATTTCCTGATAAAGATCAGTGAATTCTACGTATGTATAGGACATAACTATGTAATTTCTCTAATGAAAAGTTGTTGTTACATAGGCGGTTATTGTGCGCGCATGACGAAAGTGCACCACGGCCGCGAGTACCCTGTAGTTTTTTTGCGATTTACTCCGAAGCTATGAGGCGTATCAAAACAAAAAGGTATCAGGAGAAAGCTTATGAAATTCTACATAAGATTATTTAATAAAAACATTAGGTGTGCGAGAAAACTTCTGCAGTATACCTCCCTGAACAAAAATCATTTTTTTTTTTTTTAACAAAAATGCTTTTAGTTTTTGGCTATTTTCTCGAAAACTACAAATCACATCACAACCGGACACACCTCATTAGAAAGCCAATGAAATTCTCTATCAAAACTTTTAGTAACATTTTTCTGTATGATGGAAAACACTCGAACGATGATGTTGGGAAGTGAGATCAATGTTCCGAAATGTTTATTCATTCGGCCTAATGTACTTTTATTCGTATTTAACTGGTTTTTCTTTTGGCTTATCAGCTAGAACAAACATCGGCGAATAAGATGATGTGAGTTTCAAGGCAATATTTAGAGGTTTGGATGGCGAAAATAAGGCAAGAATACGTGCAATTTGCGTCAAGTGGGCGGCCTGGTGGCTGGTGCGGGCAAGTAAAATCATGAGCCGTGAAACTTAATAAAACTTACAGTGCGCGAAAGGGTTAAAAACAGAAAAATTGTGATTCTCAAATAACTGATAACTAGAATATTGGAATACCTTAAAATATATAATGTGAAATATTTAGAGTCTGGAATACGGCCTAGGTGTACAGAAATCAGACTTTAGAAATAGATCACATTCTGCGGCTCGGGTGGTGGGGGGTGTTGGGGGCGCGTGGGTGAGGCAGGGTAAGGCGGATAAGGATGGTAGCTCCCCCCTTGGCCCTCCCTTCCAGATGGACTGCGTCCTAGGTTCACTCGAGGCATTGGTTCTGAAAATGAGGATGGATTGATTAGAATGCGAGCTTAGTGCATGGTGACTTCAGTCTGTCTGACTGTCTTGTCAGATGCCTTAATCCTGTAAGGGATGGCCACAAACAAATCGCCTTCAACTTCCCTCATCCTTTGGCATTTGGCTGCCCTACCTCCAACTCTAACCCCTGCTTCTCATATATCTCTCAACTCCATCCCTTCCTTGGTTTCTCTCCCACTCCACCTCATTCACATACACTCTTCTAGTCAGTCTCTCGTAGTCTGAGGCGACTGATAACAAACCCTTCTCTGTATCATTCTCTATATTCATTTCAAAGCCAAATGTGGCTGTTATGTATACAGTATGTACACAACAACATATCTTGCTCTCATGTTCCTGACCTTGAATCTTCTGAATTCTCTACTCTCTGGCTTTGGCTTTCTTGTCATTCTTTAACTAAATATATATGTGCTGTTTACTTATCCCCTAATTCTACTGACAGTGAAAAATTATTGGACTATCTTACTTCTAAGATGGAACACATCCTATCAATTTCTTCTTTCTCTGAAAGCACCATACAAGGAAATTTCAGTGTTCATCACCACCTTTGGCTCTCTTCTCCTTTCACTGATCCACCTGGTGAGCAAGCCTACATCTTTTCTGTCCATAATGATCTAGAGCAGCTTGTTCAGCACCCCAGCCGTATCCCAGACCACCTTGGAGAGAGCAACATCCTTGACCTCTTCCGTACAACTAATCCTTCTGCTTACACTGTTAACCTTTCCTCTCCTTTGGGCTTCTCCAGTCACAACCTTATCACCTTAACCTGTCATATCACTCCAGTAAGGTCTGTGGACCCTCCAAAGAAGTGGCAGCTGAGGCATTTTGGAGCCTCTGATTGGGAGGCCGTCAAGCAGTACTTCTTTGATGTTCCCCTGAATGATTATTGCTTCCATGGCTGAGATCCATCAGAGTGTGCCTTTCACATTATGAAGGTTATTCTCTCGGACGTGGAAGCATTTCCTTTCTCATGTCCCGTGACTAATGCAAAGAAACCTTGGTTTAATCACGCTGTCCACAACAAGGAGAAGGCCTACAAAAGGTACCAGAGCCAACCCACCCCTGAATCTCATCTCTATTATGTTTCTGCCCAGAATCATGCTAAGTCTGTTCTTCACTCTGCTAAAAATAATTTCATTCATATTAAATGCTTTGAACTCTCCAGCTCAAATTCTTCCCACTCATTGTGGCACCTTACCAAAAACTATTCTAACAACTTTACCTCATCGTTCTTCCCTCCTCTTTTCCACTCTGATGGCTTTGTAGCTATTTATTTTACAGATAAGGCAGAACTCTTCACTCAGACTTTCTTCTCCAGTTCCATGTTGTACAATTCCGGTGCTGTTCCTCCATCACTTCCCTCCTCTGACTTCATCATGGCTGACACTAAAATTTCTTCAGTTGATGTATTTTCTGCCATCACTGGCCTCAATACTAACAAGGCATATGGACCTGATGGGATCCCTCCTGTTGTCCTCACAAACTGTGCTTCTGTGCTTACACTCTACCCAGGTAAACTCTGTTTGCCTTTGTACATCAGCTTGTACCTTTCCCTCTTGTTGGAAGTTTGCTCTCATTCAACCTTTCCCAAAGGAGAGGGACCATTCCCATTCCTCTGACTGTTGCCCAGTAACTTTAACATCCTGTGTTTCAGAAGTTTTTGAGTCAATTCTTAACAAAAAATTTTGAAAGCATCTTTCCTATCACAACCTTATTTCCGATCATTAGTATGTGTTAGTATGCTATATAAATGCATCTCAGGGAATGAGAAAATACATAAATGAGTATATAATCTATGGGGAAGCATCAGCAAGAGGACACTGCAAAAAAATACATAAAAAGAGAGGCGATAAAGGAGTAAGGAAGTTCAGTTTCCCAAACAGGGCAGTTGATCAGTGGAATGCAATACTGAATGAAATAGTGCCAGAACTATTCATAAATTAAGGATGTGTGATAAAAATGGTTTCATACATGGGACACTACTAGTTTGACTAATTCCTGTAAAGATACAATTAGGTAAAAACAGTTAGGTCAACTCTGGAACTGTCTTCCTATGTCTGTATTTCCTACTTCCTATGATCTCCAGTCTTTCAAACGCAGTGTGTCCAGGCATCTCGAATTGAACGGATCTTGAATTTGGCTCTCTTTTGTACTGTTTTTGTTTTTTCTTGGAAGGAACAGTATGCAGGCCCGTGGCCTTTGGTTCCTTCTTCCATGCATTAAAAACAAAAAAAAAAAAAAAAAAAAAAAAGGTGAGAACACACACTCAAACACACACACACACACACACACACACACACACACACACACATTTTTTCTGATTTCATACTAACTTAAAGTGAATCACAAATAACCAACATCTTCACTCCTATGATACTTTTTTTCTTTTTATTCTTGTTACTTTAAGATGATTTTATTCAGTTTAGGAGAGGCTTGTTGAAATGAAGGGGTTAGATATAGAATTTAATACCCTTCAATGAAGTAAATTTTCTTACATTGAATAAAATCACATGATGGTTGTAGGATTGAAATCAGAAGAGATGGAGGGATGGAGCTGAGAGATGTGAGAGAGGGGTTTTTGTGAGTTGGAGGGAGAGCAGCCGAACAGCAGAGGACAGGGTGACTTGGAAGCAATTTGTTAGTGGCCACCCCTAATGGGATTAAGGTATTTGGCAATAGATATAGATAAGTAGACATAAACATTACTGGATTCAAAGGATTAAGTAAATATGGGGTTTTAATTTGTTTAAAGCTTAGTAGTAAAACAGTCCAAAAAAAACTGTAAAGGAAATAATGTGCAGCTTAAATGAAAATAAATTATAATTCCCCTGGGACTTAATACTGGAACAGTTGTATAGTAAATGAAATAGTACTTTCAACATTAAAATACCTGTACCTTGTTTTGATGCAATACATACTTTGATATTACTGTATCATTTTAAATGGTGTTGTTTACTGTGCACTGTAAGGTATAATTATTATGAGCAAGGGTGAAGCCCTCACGAGTCTCTCGTCAAGTACAGTAGTGGCATTTTCCCACATATGAGCCGCCTGACCCAACCCCGCCCAACCTGGCCCTCCGGGACCCGGCCAGACCACCTTAGCAACCACAGAGTTGATCATTGCGTGGTTTGCACCATACAATAGCCCAATTTTTAAAGATTTGTTTTTGACAGGTTTCATCACACCCAGACAGTGCATGTGGCATGTGACATGCAGCATATGTATCATGTCAAAAATCTTCAAAAGAGGGCCACAGGCCAGACAGTTTGTCTTATAGGCATGAAACTTCCTAGGTAGATAGCCTTCAATATACTCTAGGCATCCTCAGGGTGTAAGGCGACATTTCAATGCTTTCGTATTTAAATGGCCTTGCTCGTACTTCACTGACAAAGGCGTTTACTGGTAGTACTGTATTATATATTGTTGCATGTATTGATATTTCTTTACCCTTTCAGTTTGCTAACACATTTATTTTATTCTTGCTGCTTCCATATGACATTCTTCAGATTAGAAAATACTGTAATGGTTGTACAGTATTGAAAAGGCTATTGAAGGCTGTATCTGCCTTCTCACATTCTTAGAGTATCTCCCAAGCTAAGTAAAATTACTGTATGGTATATGAAAATAGTAAGAATAAGATAGGAAATACAGTATTGGGTTGTACGGATTAATACTCACTTTGTTGTGGAGTGCTAGGATGAGGTCGACCTAAGGTTAGGTCATAGTCTGGTGGTGGGGCATAGGGCTCAGGGCGCTGATGCTCGTAGGGCATTCTTGGGGGGCTCCTAGTTGACGAGAAACGTCTCAGGGGCATTGCTGGTGGCTGGGTTTGAATATTCCGCATTGAGTCATGTCGCTTCAGCATATTAGGCCTGGAAGCCCAAGGTCGGATGTAGCCATCATGCGGAAAATAGTCAGTTTCATCGGCATTCATTGATGTTGGGCGTGAAGAGTGTAAGATCTCATTGGGGTTATCTGGAACGAAGGCTGGATTTGCCCTCATTCCCTCTATGTCATGCGAATTGGCTGGGCGGAAGGATGGGTTTAGGTAATTAAATGGACGTGCTTCAGGGGGAGCTCTGGGTTTCTTGGGCACTGGTGGTCTGTAGGGAGAAGAAAGGGATTTTTAATAGGAGAGGCAGAAACAAGTTACTAAAACATCTTGTCCATCCATCCATCCGTCATCCAATCCTATGTCGCCCCACAGAGGAGCATAGGAGCCTGGGGCTAGGCAAGTTGGTCCTGACATTTAAGATGAGAGTGACCAGCCTCACTCATCCCTGAGTGGCATTATGTGAGCAATAAACCCCAACCACCCCTTGGATATAAACCTTCACCAGCTCGATCCGATTGGAGTTCTGTAATTACCCACTAAACCACCAGGCACCAAAATTTGATTATATTGTTACCACCCAGCATAGTAAATAGTTTCCTGGTGTATAGGAAACCATTTGGCTTGTCACTCAGTGTAGAGTCACCCACAGGCAGAATAAATACATTCTCTGTCAGAGAGAGAGAGAGAGACAGATAGACAGACAAATTAATTATCACCATCATCATTATCACTCACGGTTGCTTCTTTGGTGGGAGTGGTGCAAGATTCTCATTGTCTGGGGCAACAACTGCCAATTGCTGCATAGGTTCTTGGAATGGTTGTGGTGGTGGTTGTTGTGGTGGTGGTTGTTGTGGTGGTGGTTGTTGTGGTGGTGGTGGTTGATTGTATTCTGCTCTCACATTTTCCACTGCTGCTGCCATTTCCATTTCATGCCTTTTTTGTTGTTTCTGTGGATGAAAACTTGAAGGCTATACTCTCTTCACATTAACTTGGCCTGAGTATGACATCTCTCCATCATTAATGCTGAGCTTTAAGAAGGGATCAACACAAGAACAAAGCATTCTACTCTTCTACTTTAATTTGGCCTTAAATTGCCCTCTCTCCATTTTAATCACCGAGCTGTAGCAGCAGATTCACAATAGAATACAGTAGGCGCGGAAAGTATTGACGTTTTTTTGCCGACATCATTCTTTTTCGCGTTAAGTGAAGTAGGGTCAATATTACCCTCCCCTGTGATGCGAAATGAGCTGATGCTTTTTCAACGGGAGCTGGCAACCCTGCTTGATAGGTTTGGCACCACAGGAGCAGGCTCAGTAATGTTTGGGCAGCCACAGGAGGAGGATTGTCTCTGTGTGTGATGCACCACGAGGGCATGTTTTGACTCAAATAACACAGTTATTTGGTTACCTACCACATTCTCATCATCCCTAAAGTAACCACAAGCAAGGACAAACGTGTGGAAGTGATTACTTTATACAAAGCTGGCCACAAACTGCCATTTATTGCAAATCAAATGGTGTTAGACTGAGGACAGTGCAGAGACTGGTGAAGCAGTTCAAGGACAGTTGGGAGGCCATTCCTCCCACTCCACTTCCCAAGCCTGAGAGACCTCATAAGACAACCTTCAGGACCCGTCAGCTGATCTCAAGGCAAGTTAGCAAGGATCCAAGGCTAACAGCATGGGATTTAAAAGAAAAGAACCCACAGTTGCTGCAGATGTGTCTGTCAGAAGTGTGCAGCAGCTGTTGCATGACGATCTGGGCTACAGGAGTTTTTGTGCTCGTAAAAAACCACTGCTAACTGCACTTCAGAAGAAAAAGAGAGTAAATTTTTGTAAGAAATATCTTGCCTGGAGTGAGGAGCAATGGAAAACTGTGCTTTGGAGTGATGAGTCAACATTTACTGTCACTGGTACCCCTTCATCACGAGTGTACCGCAAACCAGGCAGTGACCCCCTGGATCCTAAGTACACTTCCAAGTTTGTTAAATACCCAGCCTCACTCATGGCTTGGGGCTGCTTTACATATTATGGTGTTGGTAGGTTGGTAATTCTACCTGCAAATGAAAAAGTTAACCAGAACAATTATTTGGAGCTCTTATGTGATGTTTTAAGTGACTCTTTTGATAAAACCAAGGCAAGAGTATTTATGCAAGATTCTGCCCCTGCACATGTTGCAAAGTCAGTGAAACAGTGGCTAACAGACTGTGAGGTTCCCTTTATTCGAGATTGGCCCGGAAACAGCCCAGATATCAATCCCATTGAGAATTTATGGGCGCACATGAAGCGGCACATCATCTTTGCCTAAACTTGAGGCTGCAGTCAAGCAGCTATGGAGCAGTTTTAGTCCGTCTGTTCTGCAAAACTACGCCATCAGTCTCCCCAGACACCTTAAGAAGATAATAAAGGTGAAGGGGAATGCCAGTAAATACTAAATTCAATGTTGAGTGTTAATTTATTTGTTTCTCCTTGCTAACCACAAGAATATTTTCTTTTTTTAAGATGGCGTCAACACTTTCCGCGCCTACTGTATGGTGCTAGTCATAAAGCAGTGCTATGGCAAGGTTGTAGAGCTGTAGAATTGTCCTCTTCTGTCACAGAGAGGCATGAACTAAGTTGCAAAAAGGCAAAAATCTGGTCCATGTGAAAAGAGTATAGTCACAAAGAGCATTATTGTGTTTTGCTGCTGAGCTGTGGGAATTAAACTGCAAGAGGACAAAAATCTGTTTATCTACTGCCAGACACCTTAATCATCTGCCTAGTTAATGTGAAAAAATTATAGCTTGGCTGAAAAAGAATTTGAAGTGTACAGAGACAGAAGTTTGCCTGATATTAATATTTCACCTCTCCTGCCTCTCACTTTCTTCTGCAGGTTAATATTCCTGAGGTGAAAAAGCAAAAACAATACAAAAGAGAGCCAAATTCAAGATCCATTCATTTCGAGATGCCTGGACACACTGCATTTGAAAGACTGGGGATCATAGGAAGTAGGAAATAGAGACAAAGGAAGACAGTTCCAGAGTTGACCAGTTGCATAAATGAAGGACTGGGAGTCCCGGTTAACTCTTGCATTAGAGAGTTGGACAGAAAAGGGATGAGAGTTTGTTGCTAGACGGGTACTACGTGCCCATCGTAGAGGTGGAGGGATGCAAGCAGACAGTTCAGAGGAACAGTGACCGTTGAAGTAGCGACAGAAGAGAGATAAAAATGCAACAGTGCGGTGAAGAGACAAAGGTTGAAGGGAATCAGTAAGAGGAGGAGAGTTAATGAGACGAAAAGCCTTTGACTCCACCCTATTGAGAAGAGCTGCATGTGGGGAGCCTCCCCACACATTAGAGTTGTACTCCATACACGGGTGAATAAAACCCGTGTATAAGGTCAACAACTGTGCAGGGGTAAAGAAAGTTCGGAATCGGCTTAGCACACCTAATCTCTTGGAAGCAGATTTCACAAGAGATGTAATATGTTCTTTCCAAGACAAATCCCGAGAGAATGAAACCCTTAGCATGTTCAAGGATGATGCAGGACATAACTGTTCATTATTAAACATTAGTGGGTAATCCTGAGGAAGATTTTGTCGGGTTGATAAGTGTAAGAACTGAGTTTTTGATGCATTAAAAATAACAAGATTATTTTTACCCCAGTCAGAGATACGAGCCAAGTCAGACATTAGGTGTGCTAAAGCCTCATTCCTTTTTTGCTGAAGAAACTGCTGAGATGGACGTTGCGGAAACCGAATGGAGAGGTGAAGGGTGGAATCATCAGCATATGAGTGGATAGGGTTAGTAGAAGGTCATTGATGAATAAAAGGAAGAGAGTTGGTGATAGGACAGAGCCCTGAGGAACACCACTGTTGATAGGTCTAGGAGAAGAACGATGGCCGTCTACAACAGCAGCTATAGAACGACCAGAAAGGAAGCTAGAGATGAAGGCACAGATAGAAGGATAGAAACCATAGGAGGGCAGTTTGGAAATTAAAGATTTATGCCAGACTCGATCGAAAGCCTTTGAGATGTCAAGTGCAATGGCAAAGCTTTCGCTAAAGTACCGAAAGGAGGATGACCAGGAGTCTGAAAGGTAGGTGAGAAGATCGCCAGTGGAGCGTCCCTGACGGATCGCCAGTGTAGCGTCCCTGACGGAACCCATACTGACGATCAGAAAGAAGGTTGTGATAGGAAAGATGCTTTAAAATTTTTCTGTTAAGGATTGACTCAAAAACTTTTGAGACACAGGATGTTAAAGCAATTGGACGATAGTTAGAGGGTTGGGAATGGTCACCCTTCTTTGGGACTGGCTGAATGAGAGCAAACTTCCAGGAAGAAGGAAAGGTACGAGTTGATAGACAAAACGAAAGAGTTTATCTAGGCAGGGTATAAGCACAGAAACACAGTTTTTGAGGACAACAGGAGGGACTCCATCAGGCCCATATGCCTTGTTAGTATTGAGGCCAGTGATGGCAGAAAATACATCAGCTGAAGAAATTTTAATGTCAGTCAAGAGGAAGTCAGAGGGGGGAAGTGATGGAGGAATAGCACCGGAATCGTCTAAGGTGGAATTGGAGGAGAAAGTCTGAGCGAAGACCACATTACCTTCCTTTGTCGATTCTGCTTTGTGCGTTTGTGGTAGGACTTGCAGAAGGCGTTACAGGCACTGGCAAACTTATTCAGATTGAGGAACCAGATGATGAATATCCTAAAGTACATGGCCATAATCAAGAACATAGCACCGCGATATTCAGCCTGGAAGAGAAATAGTCTGTTTTCAGCAGGTGGAAATGGGCCACTCCCATATCATGAGTATAAAATTATGATTGCATGAACTTTGTTGAGTCACAGATGTGGGGTAGGAATGAGTCTTCTTGGATACTATGCTGTTTTTACTCTAACATGACCCAGATTTTCATTCTTTTGCTGCTTATTTCACTTAGCTCAGTGGGAGAGAAAAAGACAGTGCTATGGCCCTACTGCATTTGCACAGCACTTCTTTGTGGCTAGCATCAAACTCACGTGATAATCAACTGTTACAGTTCAGCATTTAGGATGGAGACTTGACAATTTTAGGCCAAGTTAGAGTAAAACGAGTATAATTGGTAATCCTTCCAAATCAAATTAAACTTCTGTACGCTTTCTCATCAACTGAGCCAGAAGGATTCAGGAGTCTTTATTAGGTTAAAGTAAATGCACTGTAGTGGTGATCTCCATTGGCATAACAGCATCTATTGTTTACTTTATTCTTGTTGCCTCCAGATGATTTTATTCAGCTCAAGATAGGCTTTTCTAACTGGAGAGGTGAAATATATCCTTAATTAACACCTTTCACAAATAGATTTTTTTCTTCCTCTTTCACAAATAGATTTTTTTTTTTAATACATGTTTGCTGTTACCTGCTCCAGTCGGTACTGCTGGAAAACAAGAGAAAGCAATCTATACTGTTTTTACTTTAATTTGGTCTAAAATTGTCATCTCCACCTTGAATGCTGAGTTATATCAATAGATTAGCACTGGAATATGATGCCAGTCATGAAAAAGTGCAATGGAAAGGATGGAGAGCTTTAGCATTTTTCATTCACTTAGCTACCTGGTATATACAATAAGCTGGAAAAGGATGAAAATCTTGGCCAAGGTAAGGTGAAAGAACTATTACACCAGACAATTTTATTTAACTGAAAGAAAACCTGTTAGCCAAAGGGTTAGAAACTGTGTCAGATGTGTCCTATGATAACTTTTTCAAGTTAGCTTATCATAATTTTAACTAGAAAAATATCCCAACATTCAGAAGATTTTATGCAGCTGAGAGTGAGTCATAGTAGCCTGAGAGTGTTATATTACCTTTTACTTCACCACAGTGGTGGATATGCGGAAAACAGAGGGGACAGTGTGCATAGTTGTACTAGAGTATAGTTCTTTCACTTAAACTTGGACCAGATATTCATCCTTTTGCAGTTTATTTCACTTAGCTCAGTGGCAGAAAAATACCAAGCTACCTCTTGTCATTCTTTCCATATCACTTATTCATGACTAGTGTCATATTCTTGTGTTAATCTTTTGTTACAGCTCAGCATTCATTATGGAGAAATGACAATTTTAGGCCAGATTAGAGTTTAAAAAGAGTATCCAGTACTGTAGTAAAATTAAGGTGTTCAGATGTTGGAATAATTTAGAAGCAGCAAAGATAAATTGTAAAAGACCATACAAAAGAGATTACAGTAATTGACTTACTATAACTTTTTTAAAAAAATCATCTGATGGAACTGGGTCACTCACAGTTTAAATTGTATATCGTGCTTGTTTAAAAGTCCATGAACCTTTGTTGTGAGGTAGGAGTTAGTGTCCTTGGTTTCTGCACAGTAGTTCTTTTATACTAATTTGATGCAGATTTGTGTCCCTTTGTGGCTTATTTCACCTAGCTCAGTGGCAGAAAAAGACAATGCCGGTGCCTTACATTATTATCATAGCACTTCTTCATGACTAGTACCATAATCTAATGTTAATCTCTTGTTACAACTCAGCATTCAAGATGGAAAGATGTAAATTTTTGGCCAAGTTAGAATATAAAAGGGCATAGTCAAATGAACCCTCCAGTCCGACTACACTTGACTATCAACTGAGCTAAAAGAGGGTTAGGATTTTTGTCAGAGTAGATTAAATATACAATACTCACCAAAATATTAGATATATACGAATCAGTATCCTTGGTTACTAGTCAAATCAACCCTCCAGTCTGACTACACTTGGCCATCACTTGAGCTGAAGAGGCTTGGTATTTTTTATTTTCTTCTGAGTAAATTAAACACACAGTACTCACCACCATATCAGATATGTAGAATGCGGAAATGACCACGTCCATTATTAGTAAGGTGAGGGTGATCAGTAGCCAGGGTATATAAAAGCCCCACAGCTTCCTTGCATTGCCTGTGTGGTGTGGCAGGATGAATGGTATTAGTGATGGAAATTTTATCTCTCAGGGTACTGTCTGTCTCTACATCTGTATACTGTACTGCATATCTTCCTCTCTTCATCTGTCTAGAGTTTTGTCTGCTTGCAGCTTATTTCACATAGTTCAGTGGCAGAATAAGACAGTGACATGGCTCTACGCCCTTTCCTCATGACTGACACCATATTCTAGTGTTAATCCATTGTTATGGTGCTAGAGAGGGACACCTTGATGTGGTGACACTGATAAACTGAGTGGCTCAGCTGCCTGGTTATACAAACATCCCCCACTTCACTCCCTATCCACCAAAAGGAGGGTGGTGAACTGCAGGAGAATGGTAATTTCAACTTGCAGTTCACTAGGGTCATTCAGGTGAGCCTGGGGTTGCAACTATTGTACTACTAATAATAATCTGTTGTTACAGCTCAGAATTTAAGATAGAGAGATGGCAGTTTTCGTCCAAGTTAAAGTGAAAAGGTATAATAACCAAAATTCATATTCTGCTTTACCTTATTCATGGCTAAGTTTTCATATCCTGTTCTTTGGATATGTTCTGTGATCACTCAATAGGTATAGAGTTGTATTCTTTCAGTTAAGGAGGCTTAAATGGTATATCTTCCTTACCTTTATATTTTTGCATATACTGTAGTGAGTTAGCCCTTGTTCATTACTGTACTTGTGCAGTGTATTTTGGAGAAAGAGAGACTGACTAGAAAAGTGTGTATGAGTGAAGAGGAGGGGGAGAGGAGGAGGGTGAGACCAAGGATGAGAGGTAGAGATGGAGTGGAGAGATATATGAGAGAAAGGGGGGTGGGTTGGAGGGAGGGCACCCAAATGACAGAGGACAGGGCAACATGGAGGCAGTTTGAATGTGGCCAGCTCATACTGGATTAAGGCCTCTGGCAATAGATAAAGAGACAGATAAGTTTTGGTACTGAAAAGACATTAATAACATACAAAGGAGTATTAAAATGTAGTATGCAAAATAAATAGCTAAAGAAGAGATACTTGAAACCCGCCCAAGCAGACAACAGTTTAGGGCACATTTACACATTATCACGTGTAATTCTAGGGGCAATGGAATCTGTGTCTGTATCTGCTCACTTATCTATCCATCTGCATGCCATAGTAAGCACCAATGCTGACACCATCCATCCATCCGTTTTCGTTTCGTTTCGTTTTTGAAGGCTCCAACATGCTTGCATGCGTCGGCCTTGGTCACCTAATGGCGGCTCTCCACGCTGTTTGATCTCTGGCAGCCTCTCTGTTCAGTCCCTTAACCCTTAAGTCACACTTAATGACCTCGTCCCATGTCTTTCTCGGTCTACCCATCCCAACCCCTCCCCCAATATTAACACTTCTCACCCTCTGTACCCAATTATCATCCCCCATCCTCTCCACATGTCCAAACCACCTCAGCCTACCTCTCCTCATCACAACACCAACACACTCCAGTCCCATCCTACCCCTCAACTCTTCCATCGTAAACCCAGCCCCCCCAGGCCTTGCACGCAGGGACGCACTGCACATCCACCTAATCATTGTCATTTCTGTATGTTTAAACCTGCGAATATCCTCTTCCTTTACTGCCCAGGTCTCACTACCAAACAGCATCACACTCCTAACACATGCTGCATACAAAGACCCCTTAGCACGTAAGGAGAGTCCTCTCAATGTCAGGAGAGGCAACAGCTCCCTGAACTTCTTCCAACCACTTCTCACCCTAGCAACCGAGCTAACTCCAGCCCCACCTCCGGCACATAACATGTCTCCCAGATAACAAAACTCCTCCACACACTCAAGAGACTCACCTTCAAGTTCAACCCTCTCACGCCTAACAATCTCCACCTGCTCTCCCCGACACGCCGCACACATGAAATCAGCATTATCTCGCAGTCTACCTCTAATACCACTACATCTCTTGTGCACCCATTTATCACAAACACTACACAAGATGGAATTACTTCCCACACCCATGTGGCAAACTGCACATGGCCACTCTCCCTCTCCTCTGATTGTACTGCCACCAACACTAGATATCATCACTTTTGTTTTATCTGCATTTACCCTTCAGCCCTTGTACCCCATACCATCTCTCCACTTCTTAAATCTTTCCTTAGCCTCCTCTTCATTCTTCACAATCAACACCAAATCATCAGCATACAACATCTCCCATGGGAGTCCATCTCTGAAGTCACGTGAAAGGGCTTCAAGCACCATGATAAACAACAAGGGACTCAAAACTGACCCCTGATGCACACCAACATTCACGGGAAACTCATCGCTCAAAACTCCATTCACTCTTACCTGGGTGCGAGCACCCACGTACATGGCCATAACCACCTTAACCAGCCACTCTTCCAACCCCAGCTTTCTCATTGCCCACTTCACCACCTCTCTAGGGACTCTGTCAAAGGCCTTTTCAAGATCAGCAAAAACAAAATACAATTCCCTTTTCTTACCAATATATTTTTCCTTAAGCTGTTGAACAATGAATATGGCATGAGTGGTCCCCCTGCCTGGCATAAACCCAAACTGCATCTCATCGATATTCACTCTTTCTCTAATCATACCTTCTAGAACTCTCTCCATTACTTTCATTATCTGATCTAAGAGCTTTACACCTCTGTAATTTCCCCTTTCCAGGGCGTCACCCTTCCCTTTGTACACATTTACAATTACACTCTTCAGCCAATCATCTGGGACCACACACTCATATATAATC